>JAVLUX010000026.1:36100000-36107500 GCA_032164185.1 Moxostoma hubbsi | reverse complement strand
AGAAGTGAATCTTGGTTCTACATAATAAAAGCGGCCTCTAGAGGTGAAATAAAAACAATCACTGACACCTCACGGCGATTTGATTTATCTAAATCTATCATCATTTATAATATTCATTTTTATATTTTTATCCTCACTTCAAAGCATATTTGATTATTTTGATGAGATATTCGAGAGTTCTAAATTGAAACGAAAAATGCGAGTACACGGAAACACGACCCGTCAGCACATACATTGTGTCTCCAACTTCATAACTTATAAAAAGAATAATAATTTTACTTATTCCTCATTAAACCTTATCAGATGACATGTATATGTACAAAACCCTTCATCAAGTGTATATATACAGTAGGCTGTAAAAAGCTTAATAACAATGTTAGGTCTTTGCCATTTCAAAATAAGAGTCCCCGGTGTGTTTCGGGCTTGTTTATAGTTAAAAGGCCGGTGTTATGCACACAGTTAGTTTTGGGATTTGGGTTGCACAAGAAACTGCCTCTGGGATTTTATTCATTTTGAACTCTTGTTACCTCTCACTCTTCTATCTCTACCATGTCTGTGCCTGTCAATATAAGGAAAGACTATGGAAATAATTTTACTTTCAATAAACTATTGGTCGATTAATCGGTCATCTGCGAAACATGCCAATTGGGCCACGATAAGCAAGAATGGCCCGCTGCGTTATACAGAACGTAGCACAAAACGCCACCGCGATATGCAGAAAAGGACAGCGAACACTATCCAAATAACCGTCCTTTAAAATTGCGCTCGTGACTCAGACTCGAGTCCGAGTCCAAACTCAAGTACCCCAACTCTAGGTATTGGTATCAGCAAAATCCACTATCGGTCGACCTCTATACAGTATGAGTTTTCCATTCCAAATGTAGCCAGTCTCTTTCTTTCTGTCTTTTTATAAGGATTTGCACTGAGTGTGGTAGAGCCTTAGGCGGGTACAGTACGTATGTGCGCTTTAATCAAGAACAGAATGAGCAGCAGCACTGATGGCCCTGAGCTTAAAACACACACACACACACACACACACACACACACACACACACACACACACACTCTCTGTCTCCTTTATTAGACCAGCACAAATGAGAGCAATTAATGCAGCGTCTTACCTGCAGCAGTGTCAGCAGAGTTGAGAGCAGCAGTGCTGGGCTGCCCCCATGGCCTCGGAGCTCCCCAGGGACGAAAGAGAGACGGCTCATTAACTAAACTACCTGTCTATCTCTCTCAGGCATCTGAGTTATCTTTATTCTGCTCTTTCTATCTTCACTGAATCACAAAAAGAGATATTAGGCATAATGGTTGCTTTAGTCACCATTCTCTTTCATTGTCTGGAAAAAAAAGATGCAATGAAAGTGAATGGTGACTGATACTACAGTACCATTCTTCTTTATATCTCCAGTTTTGTTTCAAGGAGGTGGAAGTAAATGACAGAATTTTCATATATGGATGAACTTAAGTTATTGACAGCCCTAGTATTAATAATATGTTTTTTTGCATGTGTGTGTGTGTGTGTGTGTGTGTGTGTGTGTGTGTGTGTTAGGTTGTCAGATATATTGTCAGTGCCTCTGATCAGCAGCAGGATGTTGGGTCTACACTTCCATCCACACCGCGGCCTACACCATCACCTGCCCGTCATGTTCGACTATTTCCACCTGTCTGTCATCTCCGTCTCCATCCATGCCAGCCTGGTGGCATTACACCAACCACTGATCAGGTAATTACCCAGAACTCCATCCCACTGGATCTCAAATCTAAGGAAAGGTCTCTGCTTTCCTGAACAATAAAAAAGTACCTGTTAATTCAACAAGCATTTAAGTTTCCATTACTTAGGGTTAAAGGGCTAGTTCACCCAAAAATGTAAATCCCCTCATCATTTATTCACCCTCATGTAGTTCCAAACCAAAATGCCTTTCTTTCTTCCATGGAACTAAAATGAAAAGGTTTAGAAGCATGTTCATCTCCATCAACATTTTCATTGCATGGTTTTCCCATACAATGTAAGTGAATGGTGACTGAGACTTAACATTCTGCTTTACATCCTTTTGTGTTCCACGGAAGCAAGAAATTCATACAGCTTTGGAACAGCATGAGGGTGAGAGAATTCAAATGTTTGGGTGAACGCTCCCTTTAAATGTCTTGTTCCTGCTCTGTATAGAGCAAAGTGAACATTAAAGTGCAATTCCAGTAAACTCCATCTTGGTATTTGCAGCCCAAATCCTTCAATCGTAAAACTCAGTATCCGCTAACTCAGCACTTCTCTACATACTGCTAAATAATGGAAATATAAAAGTTAATAAATATCATGTGCTTACCACCAACTCCACTGGAGCTGTTTATTGTATCTGTACCTCATGTTTGTAGGAGGCATTTTTGGGAGGATGTCATAAATTTTCACTATCTTCAAACTGCTCTTAGTTCATACCTAACAACTGTTTGTGTCCATTTATGCAGTTTTTTTTATTATTTATTTATTGTTTTCTACATAAACATGCTAGACGGTTGTCTTTTGACCTTTGCACAGCATCTCGTTATTTTCAGCATTTTTTTAGACGCTGTGTCAGGTAAAAAAAATAAATAAAATTAAATTAAAAAAAAGAATATATATACTATCAACTATTTAAATGTGCCTTGAAAAACCTGTGTTCGTGGAGCTGTGCCTAGCGTTTTTTAGGGCCTTTTATACCGAACACATCTTGCATTCCTCTACACTGTTTTTGAATTGTTTTTCTACATAAACACAAGCTAGATGGATGTCGTTGAACGTTGCGCCACATCTCACTTTTTTTTCAGCGCCACGTTTTTTTTTATATGCTGTGTCAGGTTAAAAACGTGTCTAGAGACCCCCGCAATCTCTTCCAAATGTTAGGTCTGAACAGCCCCTCAGAAATCTGCCATCTGCGCTGTTTTTTAATAGTTTTCTATGTAAACAAGCACTAGACCAGGGGTGTCAAACTCAGTTCCTGGAGGGCCACAGCCCTGCAGAGTTTAGTTCCAGACTTGCTCCAAAATGCCTCCTTGTAATCTTCAAGCACTCCTAAAGACCTTGATTAGCTGCTTCAGGTGTGTTTAATTATGGTTGGAGCTAAACTCTGCTGGACAATGACCCTCCAGAAAGCATCTAGCTTTTTTTAAATGCAAGAAAACGTTTGGCCTGAACAATCCTTTAAAAAGATAGTTGTATCAGGAAGACTCGCAGACTTGAATGAAATTTAAGATGGCATTTATTTGATGAACATAAAACAGAAAGGTAATGTCTGGCGGTCCAAAGAAGTTGTGTTCGGAACCGTCATATCCTGCCGGAGATAGGAGGCAGGGGCATGGAGCCTACCCCCCGTGCAGGACGGGACTCGACAGGTGGTGGTGGGGTGGTGGAGGTTGCAGTGTTAGCACACTGAAATAGCAATGTGATAGATTGTGAGCAGACTTATAAAGCAACGGCTTACATGTGATTGGCTTGGAATTACCCAGCTAATGGTGTGATGATGTACAGCTGCTAGTCTTCCCGCTAGAACTACGCTGCGCTCACATTTTTATCCTTAAGTATTCTGTAAGCTAGCAGTTAAATTCAGACTGTTTGTGTTGTAATCTGTCATGTATAATTGATTTCACAGAACAAAAGGCCTCATTAAAAAAGTCCTGTCATTTACAAATGGCTATATCTGCCTAAGCACTCATTTGGATTTTATGCAAGAATGTGTGACAGAACTGGGTTTGTTTTCAGACAGACACTCCAAGAGTCTTGTTAATTAATCTTTATGCAAGCAGATCCTGACTGAGAAATCCAATGCTAATTTAACTGCTAAGAGTTTAAAGCACTGATCACAACAATAGTTAGACTAACATTATGCCATTTTTTTCTTTCTCTCAAGTTTTGCACGGAGTGGTAAAGGGTCGTGGCTGGGTAAAGGATCTCCAGAGAGTGAGGCTCCGCCCTCGATGATGTCAGTGGAGAATCTTATGTTTGGGGCGGGGTATTGCAAACCTGTTCCAACAGAGGTGAATCTATATCTAACCATATCAAGATTTGTTTTACACACACAAACAGGATGCTTTAGTGGTGTTATGTATTTTAAGATGGTTTAGTCTCTTTCGATATGTTGTATTTAAACCATATATGTTTCTGTATGCATGATTTACCAAAAAGACCAACTATATTTTTCAAAATGTGCAGAATACGATGAGAACACACTGCGGGAAATACCGACTTGACCTTCCATTTCCAGTGTGAAAAATGAACAAGAAGCGATATCATGCATGATTTTTAACATCTTGACTCTTGACTATATTTGGTCAGACTGGCAAAAAATGTATACACAACATTGCATTAGAAATGCAAAATAGCCTCCTCGTTAGCGCACCCGCCTCCCATGCCGGAGACGTCGGTTCGAGTCCCGTTCGGAGCGGGAGCGAGTAGGACCGGCTACAGTGGTGCCGTGACCCGGATGGGAGTGAGGTTTAGGCGGGGTGACTGTAACGGGAGCCAGCTGGTAGATACCTGTGCAGTGTATAAACCTCACTCTCCTGACCTCAAGAGGTGCACTAGCGACTGATGCTAGAGGCTGTAGCTTTTAGCCTCCTTGTTAGCGCACCCACCTCCCACGCCGTAGACGTCGGTTCGAGTCCCGTTCGGAGTGGGGGCGAGAAGGACCGGCAACACATTTGCATTTCCTTGGGAAGGATTGTAACTTAACACTGATGAAATAAAAATCACAAATGGACAATATTACTGGGTGATTGTTATATAGCTGAAGCCGATATGTGGCATTTTTTAAATTTTAGCATCTGCCAATAGATTTTCCCATTTGGCTGGTACATTTATCGAGCTGTGACGGTGACAACAATCGCCTTCTTGCATGTGAAAGACCCGTCTGAGACACATAAAAGATTTTAAGCAATGTTATATTAATTGTGTGATATCATACTGTACTTTACTGTATATAAAAGGAAGTATATTGGCCAATGGGCCACTCTGCTCCTAGATATCAACATCGGCCATTAGAAAACCCTTATCGGTCAATTACTAGCCAATTTAACAAGTCGCTCACACGTAAGACACCGTAAATTCAACTGCAAATTAATTGTGCATGTCCATTTGAATTTTGGCAGACATTGCGCATTGCACTATGCAAAATGCAAGTACATGATTTGTGATTCTTTGAAGAAGTATGTCACAATGTTTGCATCCACAAATAGAAAACCTGACTTCAGTTTGCATTTGCATTTGCAAAAAACGTCAAAAACCTTATTTAAGTGCCTCTAAATTAAATACAGACCTTTAGCAACAGCAATTTAGATGCATACAGTGTTGATAAATGAACCTTACTGGACACACGTTCTGGCCAGAGCAGTCTCTCTTGCCTGTGGAGAATTCCATTTAAGCAGGAAATGGTAACAAGGCCTCTCCTCTCTGTATGGTTCCTGTATTAACACCCCCCCTGCAGGGCACTTTATTAAGTTCAGCGTTGTGCTGGAGGGAGGCAGTGTTTGATCGTGGTAACGAGCACAGCTTTAACTGCTTCAAACATGAAGATCAAGCATCTCTCTCTCTCTCTCTCTCTCTCTCTCTCTCTCTCTCTCCTTTCTATAGAGTTTAATAGATAACTTACCTCAGCACTTTTATGTGTCTCAGATTCTCTTATATATATAAAACAATATATAAGGTCTTTCTCTCCTGCAAACTTTTGCTAGAACAATGACAAAATAAGTGAATACAGACATCACTAAATAACCAAACGTTATCAAGCATTATCCCTAACTCTTAAAGTTTTCAATGTATCGATTGGGAATTGATTGACTGGATCGTGAATGTGGTCTCAATATGACAGGTGGTTAGAGGGGCGGGACTGAGACATTAGAGGGATTGGTGATGTCAGCAGAATGGAAAGTAATTTCAGAGGTGGAGCAAATTATTACATTCAGATTATGAAGAAGCATTTTTTATTTATTTTTTGTTAGAAGACCACGAAGGTGACTACTGATACTGAAATGGGAGAAATTTCACTAGAAAGCACAGAACAGATGTTTGTGTGTGTGCATATGCATATGTGTGTGTGTGTGTGTTTGCGAGTGGGCATATGTGTGGGTGTGTGTGTGTGTGCTTGTGTATATGTATGTAACACAGATCATATTCATGGGCAAGGAAGAGGCGAGAAACCGGCTTAACATATAAACTTAAAGGTTTAATGGAGAACTCAAAAGACAAACACATAAGATAAGGGACATGTCTGTAATTGAGCTCTCTCTCTCGATCGCCGTCTGCGAGAGGCCTTTATCCCTCTTGACGGCTTAATTAGCCTAATACGGGACCGGGCGTGCGTAATCATACGCCGGTCCCGCCCTCCACCGTGCCACAATGTACTTATATGTGTTTGTGTGTACGTGTGTGTGTGTATATGTGTGTGTGTGTGTGTGTGTGTGTGTGTGTGTGTGTGTTTGTGTATATGCACTTATATGTGTGTGCCTGTGTGTGTGTGTGTGTGTGTGTGTGTGTGCATATGTGTGTGGGTGTGTGTTTATGTGTGTTTCATTAGTGGGATTGGTGATATTAGCAGAATGGAAATTAATTTAAGGGAGAGCAAATTATTACATTTTGATTATGAAGAAGCATTTTTTTAAATAACATCCACTAATCTGTTAGAATAAAACCAAAATGCTGACTACTGATACTAAAATGTGAGAAATTTCACTAGAAAGCACAGAACAGATGTTTGTGTGTGTGTGTGCATGTGTGTGTGTTAGAGAGAGAGAGAGAGATAAAGAAAGAGAGAGAGAGAGGCTGAATTCTTACAATAAGCATCTGTTTGGTGTGTGTCAGTTACAGAACTGAATGTAGATTACAGAGCTCGACATACTGAATAATGAGAGAGTTCAAAACTCTTTATACTCAAACACACATGAACAAGTATGCAGGGGATATGACGTTTCAGTAACTAAGGGAGATTTGAAAGGCACAATCAGGATAGATTTTTTTCTTATTTAATTATTTATTGTAATTGCTAAACCTTTAAAAAAAATAGTAGTAGTAGTTTTTTTTTTTTAATAAAGTACATTTAAAATGAAGTGACATGAATAATCTAGTCATATCAAAACTCAATTATTCTATATTAGACAAGTGCCGGCATTCGGCCAAATGGTATACGATAATAAACATGCACATTTATTTTATCACGGTGACTTTAAAATACCATGGAACAAAATCTAGACAATCTATTATACAAATTGTTTTGATTTTTCTGAACGCACCATATCTTCAATCTATGAGTCAAGATTCAAAACCAGGGACCGAAACTAACACTTGCCAAGCATAAATTGTGTAACTATTTGCACTAACTTTATACTGCAGCATAAATCCGAATTGTAAGTTGATCTTCGCTAATAATATCTTCAGATGCTTATACACAATAAGGGACTGCAACACAATAGATGGCTTCAGTGGCACAGAGATCCTTAGCTGATGTAAGTGGCACGAGCGATTCAAAAGAAAGATAT
>JAVLUX010000026.1:36017500-36095000 GCA_032164185.1 Moxostoma hubbsi | reverse complement strand
AGATTAGATCACTTCATAAAACACGACCTAAACCTGTCTTTGTGTTTTTAGGAACTTCAAAGTTTCAGTCACCATTCACTTGCATTGCATGGACCTAAAGAGCATTCCTTTTAAGAATACAATTCTTACAGTTTTCTTCTTATTTTGTTACTTGAGAAAACAAAAACACACATTCTGTATCCCTAAAAAGAGATACCTAGATACCTACTTACCAAATTCTTATAATTTAGCCTAAGATTTCTGTGAATCTAGCCCGATTCTCAAGCTCTCAGTTCGATTTCATACTGATTTTGATTTGCTATGGATTCATTTGGAAATATTATGAACAAATGAATGAATGAAAAACAAAAGACTAAACAAACAAACAAACAAACAAATTAATTAACAAATGAAAGAATGAGCATATGAGTGAACAACCAAATGAATGAACTAAACAGGAGTGGTGGTGTAGTGGGCTAAAGCACATAACTGTTAATCAGAAGGTTGCTGGTTTGTTCCCCACAGCCACCACCAATGTGTCCTTGAGCAAGGCACTTAACTCCAGGTTGCTCTGGGGGGATTGTCCCTGTAATAAGTGCACTGTAAGTCGCTTTGGATAAAAGCGTCTGCCAAATGCATAAATGTAAATGTAATGTTTTTAACCAATCCAAGTGGTACCTGATTTTAACCTGATTTAAGGTGCCAGCGATATACAGTGTGAATGATTAACCTACGGTAAAGTCTGAAACACAGTGTCAAACAAGACAAGCAAGGATAATGTTAACCTAGGGTTAAAATTACCCTTGGTTATTAAAGTGTGACATGTCCATTTTTGTTTTAGTGGAAAGACAATAAGACAAATTAAGTGTCATAACTCATTCAATACTCCTAGCAACACATTGACATTATTCTCAGATGTCCAACTGTAAAATGCATCTTTAGTTTAGCCTGACATTATTGTAGGATGTTTTCCAGAATAAACTGCCATTCTCCTACACAGCCTGAATTTACCAGCATCCCTCACACTGCTGTGTCCTCTGGGCTGATGTATTATATAAACCTCATACCTTATGATCTATACAGTAATTCCACCCACAGGACAGCTCTGCTTTTAATTATAGAACAATGAGTTATGATAATGATGAATCAAGAGGAAGACATGAATCCAATTTTGCCCTTATTACTGGAGCAGTTTTACTTTCTCATAGTGAGGTTCTTTTGTGCAGTAGTTCTGCTCGCTGTGGGTAACGTGTGTGGGAAATTGTCTCTTGTTGTGTCAGTTAGCATTAAGATAACTTTTAAGTTGGCAGTTCACAAAAAAATTAAAATGCGGTATGTTTTGCTCAACCTCACTTTGTCCAAACCTGTATGACTTTCTTTCTTTTGTGAAACACAAATTGAGATGTTAGTCATTATGTATAGTCTCAGTCACCATTCACTTTATTTGCATTTTATTCCCCCATGCAATGAACGTGAATGATGCAGCCCACATTCTGAATAACATCTCCCGTTGTGTTGCACAAAAGAAAGTCATACAGGTGAGGGTGAGTAAATGATAACTTTGTTTTTAGTTTTTTTTGTTATTTCTTAATGTGAAATATCCTTTTAAGGTCTGTTAATTTAATCAACGAAGATCTACAGGCAGTGTTGAATAATTTGCCCTCATACTGAATGTTTGTATCATTGTGCAGGTCAGGAGATTCTCTGAAGCTTATTTCTTCACTGAACATTCCAAAGAGTCCTCGCTCACATTTCAGGAGGAACTGTGAGTGTTTTATCACCCTCTTTATATAAATAAATAACATACCTACAATACATTTAGCCTCTGACTGTACATTTATGCCTGTAAGCAGTGAGAAATGCTGTCTGAAATATGTCTCTTGACAGTATAAACAGACACGCACAGGTAGCTGCAGAGATACGGAACTCTGATTATCTGCTCCAAATGCCCCCACTTCCTGTGGAATGCTTGGACATCGACGGAGATTGGAGCAGCCTGCCAATCATCTTTGAGGATAGATACATGGACACGCCCTGTTTAGGTAACAGCCAGTGTTTACTGTAAAAGAGAATGAATGAATAACGAACGAAAGAATGAATGAAATGAACAAATGAATAAATAAACAAACAAACAAAATAATGAACATAAAAACTAGTTCATTAAAATAAAGAATGAGCAATTGAATGAACAAACCAATGAATGAACAAAATAACAAAATAACAATTAACAAATTAGCAATGAGATGAACAAATAAATAAACAAATGAATGAACAAATTAAAGTTTGAAAGAACAAATTAATGAACAACAGAATGAACTACTCATGAATAAACAAACTAAAGAAAAACAAATAAATGAACATACAACTGAATGAATTAACAAACGAAAGAATTAGCATATTAACAAACAATCTAATGAAAGGAAGTATGAACTAACAATGAATAAAAAATAAAAATATTAACAAATAAATTATCGACAGAATGAATAAATGAATGAACATACAAATAAATTAATTAACAAACTAAATAATCTATATCTGAATGAACAAAATAATGAACAAAAATAATGAACTAACAATGAATAAATAAACAAACTAAATAATAATAAATAAATGAATTAATGAAATGTATTTATGTAAACAAACAAACTAACTAACAAAAGAATGAGCATGTGAGTGAACACAAATGAATGAACTAAATAATGAACAATTAATGAATGAAAACAAAAGACTAAACAAACAAACAAATGAAAGAATGAGCATATGAGTGAACAAACAAATGAATGAACTAAATAATAAATGAATAAATGAAAAACAAAAGACTAAACAAACAAATTAATTGACAGACAAAAGAATGAGCATGTGAGTGAACAAACAAACGAATGAACTAAATAATGAACAAATTAATGAATGAAAACAAAAGACTAAACAAACAAACAAATTAATTAACAAATGAAAGAATGAGCATATGAGTGAACAAACAAATGAATGAACTAAATAATGAACAAATTAATTAATGAAAACAAAAGACTAAACAAACAAATTAATTGACAGACAAAAGAATGAGCATGTGAGTGAACAAACAAACAAATGAACTAAATAATGAACAAATTAATGAATGAAAACAAAAGACTAAACAAACAAACATATTAATTAACAAATGAAAGAATGAGCATATGAGTGAACAAACAAATGAATGAACTAAATAATGAACAAATTAATTAATGAAAACAAAAGACTAAACAAACAAATTAATTGACAGACAAAAGAATGAGCATGTGAGTGAACAAACAAACAAATGAACTAAATAATGAACAAATTAATGAATGAAAACAAAAGACTAAACAAACAAACAAATTAATTAACAAATGAAAGAATGAGCATATGAGTGAACAAACAAATGAATGAACTAAATAATGAACAAATTAATTAATGAAAACAAAAGACTAAACAAACAAATTAATTGACAGACAAAAGAATGAGCATGTGAGTGAACAAACAAACAAATGAACTAAATAATGAACAAATTAATGAATGAAAACAAAAGACTAAACAAACAAACAAATTAAATAACAAATGAAAGAATGAGCATATGAGTGAACAAACAAATGAATGAACTAAATAATGAACAAATTAATTAATGAAAACAAAAGACTAAACAAACAAATTAATTAACAAATGAAAAAATGTGCATATGAGTGAACAAACAAATGAATTAACTAAATAATGAACAAATGAATAAATTAAAAACAAAAGACTAAACAAACAAACAAACAAACAAATTAATTGACAAACAAAAGAATGAGCATGAGTGAACAACCAAATGAATGAACTAAATAATGAACAAATGAATAAATGAAAAACAAAAGATTAAACCAACAAACAAATTAATTAAACAAATGAATGAACATATGAATGAACAAACAAATTAATAAACATAAAAATCTATTAATTAAACTAAAGAATGAATATATGAACGAACAAACAAATTAATGGAAAAATGAACTAACAATGAATAAATGAACAAACTAAAGAATTAACAAACAAATTAAAGAACAAATAAATGAACAGACAAAAGTTTAAACATACCAACAAATTAATTAACAAACGAAACAACGAGCATACGAGTGAACAAAAAAATGTATGAACTAAAAAATAAACAAATAAATAAATGAAAAAAGACTAAACAAACAAACAAATTAACAAACATAAGATTGAGCATATGAATGAACATTTGAATTTATGGAAACATGAAATAATGAATAAATGTGCAAACTAAAGAATGAAAACAATGAATAATCAAATAAAATATTAACAAACAAACAAATTATTGAATAACGTTACTAATAGTAAATAATTATAAATTATACTGTTATATAGAAATAAAAACACAACATAAGCCAACAAAACAAATAAGCACAGACATTTATCTTAAGAAATGTCAATTTCTTGGGCAAGTCCCCATTATATGGGGTTGAATTTTTCATCACCAAACAAACACAGTTGAACACTTTTCTCTTTCCCTGTGCTAGATTACACCATCCAAGTGCCAAACCAGTCGGTCTCAAATTCTAATGCCTGTCCAGACCCAAATAGGATGGAAGACCATACAAACCGAGTGGACCCCCCCTGTAAAGATTTCACAGGTCTGCCCACATACAAGTCTCTGACTGTTCAAGAAAAGGATTGCTCCAAAGACTACAAAGACACCAGAGCTCAAGCAGAGAGTTTGATTGGTTGTGTGGGCGAGACAGATATTGACAGAAGCGAACATATCTATGAGACATTCACAACTAGCTCTGGTTCAAGATTTGAGTCTGTTGATGAAGAAACATGCCAGTATGAAACTGAGGAAGGAATTGACCAAATAGACTGTAGGTCCGTAGACAGCATGGATGCAATAAATATAGTTAATTGTATACCAGGTAATGTAGAGGAAACAGGTTACCAAACAGAAGCAAGTGACTTTGCTGATCAGAGTGAGAAGAATTTTGTTCAATCTAATCATACAAGTTTGAAACAAACTAAAATTACCCAAAGTAGTAGCAGAAAGACTTTGTTGCTTGTTCTGACAGAATCTGCAGAACTTCCTGATCTCACCAGTATTGACAGCAATGGCTCCCTGCCCATTCATTACCATGACAACCAATTAGAAACAACAGGAAATAATGGGAACCTTGGCAATGAGGAGCCAAACTCAATATTGGATGACAGAAACATTGAAGTACCAGCAAAGTATTTTGGGAGCGAGGAAACATCACCGGCTAGTCTACTGAACGTTCACTCTCCAGAAAACGACCCTCAAGCTACATGCCCTTCACTTAGTACCCTACAGCAGATCCGTCGCTTGTCAGAAACCCCACCCAGGGGTGTATTTTTGGGTGGGTCTAAGCTAATGAACCGCTCTTCATCTGTAATCTCAGACTCTGGCATTGAAAGTGAGCCAAGCTCCATGGCCTGGACTCTGGAGGGTCAAGGAGTCATCACAGTGGGCCGTGATGTCTTGCAAAACCTGGCCTGGCGTCGGGCGACACACCAGAGGTCACTGGAGGGGCTACTAACGGAAAGTCACGGCAGCTTGCTGAGCACCACGCAAGCTTCTCTGACCTCCATAAGCTCTCTGCCGTACGAAGAGGAGGAGACACAACTCAACACTCTCACCAAATCCACCTCAGCGCCGCAGATCAGCAGCCCCGATGACACAGAGGATCTTGAAATACCCAATCAGGAGAAAAGGACTGTTTGTGAAGCCAATCAGGAGAGGCAGAGTAACGAAGCAGTCAATGAGGCCAAGCAGAATCTACAAGGTGTTAAAATGGAGGACAGAACTGAAACACCCAATCGGGAGAAGAAGAGCTTCAGTGTAGCCAATCAGATGAGGCAGAGTGATGAAGCAGCCAATGAGGTGAAACAGAATGTGCAAGCTGTCCTAAGGGAGGACAAAAATAAACCAAATAATCAGGAGATAGACAGGGATGAGTTATCCAATGAGGAAACGGCTGACAAAGACAAAGTTGTGCCAGAAATGTTGCTATATCAGCAATTAGTGATGGATGATGTTGTAGAAAATGCCACAGTGGATGAACTGACTGATAATTCAGAAGAATATCAAAGTAATTTATTGCTTGAAGATTATTCTGGTCTCACAGATGAAAACGCAGAGCTTTGCAGTTACGAAATGGAACTTTGTGAACCCACGGGGGCACTAGAGTTGAAGACGTATCAAAAGGAATCTGACAACATTAGTGTCCGTCAAATTAATTTGAATGAGCATGAGGAAGTAAGTATGGAGAACCTCCCTGATTCACCAATTAGTGACAAGAACAATCACGAAATTACGACCAATGAGAGAGAGAGACCTACTCATCTCATCGAACTTCCAGTCAATGAGAGAGAGCAGCAGGCGCTAGAGGGGCAGAGCAGAACCAATAAGCTTCAGAGTTCGGGTCTGGCGTTTGTGAATAAAAAGGTGGTCGAGGTTGTGAACCTGTCAGTGTCGTGCGCTCCAACCTGTCTGCCTTTTTCATCCGTACTCCGTGATTCGCCTTCGGTCAGCGGAATCTCCACCCGTCAAGCCATCTCTCCCATTACACATCAACCCCTGGGCTCGTTTGGAATAATTTCCTCTTCCCCTTCCTCTGGTGATGACCAGGAAATCAACGAGAGGATGATCAAGTGAGGGTTTCATTGATTAAAGCATTACATTTTTTGTAAAATGCTTGTTTAACAGACTTAAAAGGAGACACGTTTATATGTAAGACAAGTTTCTAATAAGAAACTTATAAGGTAAAATAAGTTTGCTTCATCTGTTCAATTAAAATTAAAATTAAGATGTTCTGTGTTTATGCCATTTAGTTTTTAAAGCTCACATATTCATTCATTTTTAACCAATATAAACTATCTAATAGGATTCAGTTTCAGGAGAGATCCAAGCATTGAATTGACACCCTACCAATCACATAGCAACATGCTAAAAAAACACTGAGAATACCCTAGTAACCACCAAACATCCTACCGCTCAAAACACTCAAGAAACCACAAAGCAACAAATAAAATAAAATTAAAATAACTCTCAGAATATATTGGCAACAGCATAGAAATCCCTTGGTAAACACCCAGAACACCTTAGCAATCATGTAGCAACATGCTAAAACACCCAGAATACCTTAGCAACCACTTAACAATGCCCTAGCTACCACTCAAAACAACCAAGCCACTACTAGAAACACAAACCACTCAGAATACTTTTGAAACCTGATAGCAACATCCTGGCAACAACAAAGAGCACTTTAGCAATCACATAGCAACATGCTAAAATACTCAGAATAACATAGCAACAACCTAACCATGCCCTAGCTACCACATAAATCACAAGCAACTACACAGCAACACACTGATTATTTTTTACACCATAGCAACCACATAACAACTCCCTGGCAACCACAGAGAACACCCCAACAATCATGCAACATTCTTAAAGCAATTAGAATGCCCTAGCAACCACCCAACAACGCCCTAGCTACCACACAGAACACCCAAGAAACTACATAGCGACACACTCAATTAAATTACCAGAACACCTTACCAACGCATAGCAATGCATAGCAACCACACTGAACAACCAAGTAATTGGACAGCGACACACTAGAAATCTTACCACAGCACCTTAGCAACTGCATAGCAATGCACTGCCAACCACATATAACACCATAACAATCATACAACGTGCTAAAAGCACTCAGAATGCCATAGCAACCACCAAAAAATGCCCTAGCCACCACCCAAAAAAACGCAAACAATTACATAGCGACACACTAAAAATATTACCACAGAACCTTAGCTACTGCATAGCAATGCACTGTCAACCACATATAACACCATAACAATCATACAATGTGCTAAAAGCACTCAGAATGCCACATCAACCACCTTGCAATGCCCTAGCTTTCACACAGAACACCCAAGCAACTACATAGCAACACACTAAATAAAATTACCAGAACACCTTAGCAACCACATAGCAACACCCTGACAACCACACAAAACACCTTAGCAATCACATAGTGCTGTGTTTTAATACATTTAGAATACCCTAGCAACCACCTAACAATGCCATTGCTACCACTCAAAACACCCAAGCAACTACAAGCAACACTCACACACACAAAACACCAGGACACCTTAGCAACCACATAGCAACACCCTACCAACCAAATAGCAAAGCGCTGACAATCACTCACAACACCCTAATATTCATACAACAAGCTAAAAGCACGCAAAATTCCCTAGTAAACTCCTAACAACGCCCTAGCTACCACGCAAAACACCCAAGCAACTGCATAGCAACACACTTAATAAAATTACCAGAACATCTTAGCAACTGCACAGCAACACCCTGGCAACCACACAGGACACCCTAGCAATCACATACTGTGCTTAAATACATTTAGTATAGCTTAGCAACCACTCAAAACACCTAAGCAACTACAAGCTACACACAAAACAACAGAACACCTTAATAAACATGTAGCAACACCCTGGCAACCACCAACAGCACTTTCTAGCACTGTGGAAGTGAGTTTTGCATAGTCAAGGACCACTCATATTTTCTTCACAAAACATACAAATCTAGTTATTAAAGCAATATATGAAGGAAATCATGACCACTGACATTAAAATGAACACTCCAGTCATATCAGTAACCTTATAAAAGTGGTTTTATTTTACACAGAGAGGGTCCACAAATGGGGGCTGCCATGTTAGCATCACACGACCTCACGAATACTACTCACTTAATCTCAGCAATCATCCATCCAAGGATTTTTTTTGGGAAAAAATGTTAGCGCATCAAAATAATGCAAATTATCATCATATTACATCATATTTTTCACTTTAACTCAAATGCTACTTCAGATACTTCAAATGTCGCGAAAAACTGGTTTGGAAACTCTTTTTGTCGACATTATATATCCTTGAAATCTAATTTATTGTACGCGATTATGGATTGATTTTAACAGCATATAGATCTGATGCTGCAAACATGACACTTCCAGGAGTGCCAAAACCAATATCTCGTATCATGCAACACTGACAAGTGAACGGAGAACAAATGAATGGCCACTCTTTGCAATTAATTTAATCGCGGTAGCCATCCGTTTATTGTTGATTTTCCACACCATTCAAAATAATAGACGGCTGTCATGGAATTAGCCCACAATACAAAAATCATATCATTTCTGTGCACAAAGATGTTAAATTTAAAGTTAAAATTAAAAATAAATACACAACACTAGAAGAAAAGCTTCAGCGTGCTTTTTTGGAAGACTAACACGGCCCAATTCTATACAATTATTGTTTCATTTACTTTTGAAAAAACGCCAGTAAAATTCCCTTTATGAAATTAAATAAATTACCAAATGAAAAAATTATACTTTTAGACCTATATATACCTTTTCTTTACACAAACTTAAATTAGCCTTACCCTGTTCTGTAGACTAAAAAAGTCGTCTGAATAACAATCTCTTAAATATTGTTAAATAATAACGATATTTAAAATCTAACCCTCTTTACCTCGGATAGATTACAATCAAGTCCAGTTGCTCGTTAAAAGTTGCTAGACAAAAATGCGGGACATAATGCAGTTGTGATGGTGATGCTTTAGATTATATGATTGTTCAAAATAGCCTATTGAATATCAGGAATGTATCATATGTAAAACCCTGATATTACACCGCAACAGTTTTCTTTAATGGCTTTGCACACTTCATATACACATCGATGGATGGTCTTTATACTAAGACCGAAATTTTCCACCACTACTTGGTGCAGGTTGCCAGCTTGAACAGGGCCATGACGATTCGCTTCCGGGTCGGAACCGGCGGCAACCTGCGATAGGTGCAACATCAGGAACGATATTACAGTCCTATCAGAAGGGAAACTGCTCCCTTTTGATTGCAATTCCTCCTCTTCTGATTGCTTTTATTTGTGAAATTAAAATGATAGTAAACTGGCTAATTTCAATGAATTATCTCAATAGTCTCCCCATTTGACCAAAACTTCGGAGGAAAAAAAATAGGGATATCTGAGAGGCGAATTAGAGATAAACACCCATTTCTGTGTGGAAATGAATTAAGGGCAGAATTCTTTAGCGATAAACCAAAACTTTTGAGACAAAGTGTTTTTTTGTTTTTGTTTGGCATGACGTCATCACACACACCATTTTTATCGATAAAAGGCCATTTGAATGGAAACAGACAGAAGACGTCAAATTTCGCTAAATCTGTTTTACGCATTTTCACTTTGTCGATAACAACGTAGCGTGAAAAGTGGATGGAAACTAGGCTATTGACAAGTACTCATGGCTGACTGCGAATGCTACATTTCCACAATGGCATCTAAAACTGAAAACTTGATTTTAAACGATGCTGCATCCAAGCCCCTATCAGAGTACAGGTGAAACTCGAAAAATTAGAATATCGTGCAAAAGTTCATTAATTTCAGTAATTCAACTTAAAAGGTGAAACTAATATATTATATAGACTCATTACAAGCAAAGTAAGATATTTCAAGCCTTTATTTGATATCATTTTTATGATTATGGCTCACAGCTTATGAAAACCCCAAATTCAGAATCTCAGAAAATTAGAATATTGTGAAAAGGTTCAGTATTGTAGGCTCAAAGTGTCACACTCTAATCAGCTAATTAATACAAAACACCTGCAAAGGGTTCCTGAGCCTTTAAATGGTCTCTCAGTCTGGTTCAGTTGAATTCACAATCATGGGGAAGACTGCTGACCTGACAGTTGTGCAGAAAACCATCATTGACACCCTCCACAAGGAGGGAAAGCCTCAAAAGGTAATTGCAAGAGAAGTTGGATGTGCACAAGCAGCAGGGTGACCGTAGCCTGGAGAGGATTGTCAGGAAAAGGCCATTCAAATGTGTGGGGGAGTTTCACAAGGAGTGGACTGAGGCTGGAGTTACTGCATCAAGAGCCAGCACACATAGACGGGTCCTGGACATGGGCTTCAAATGTCGTATTCCTCTTGTCAAGCCGCTCCTGAACAACAAACAACATCAGAAGTGTCTTACCTGGGCTAAAGAAAAAAAGAACTGGTCTGTTGCTCAGTGGTCCAAAGTCCTCTTTTCTGATGAGAGCAAATTTTGCATCTCATTTGGAAACCAAGGTCCCAGAATCTGGAGGAAGAATGGAGAGGCACACAATCCAAGATTCTTGAAGTCCAGTGTGAAGTTTCCACAGTCTGTGTTGGTTTGGGGAGCCATGTCATCGGCTGGTGTTGGTCCACTGTGCTTTATTAAGTCCAGAGTCAACGCAGCCGTCTACCTTGACATTTTAGAGCACTTCATGCTTCCTTCAGCAGACAAGCTTTATGGAGATGCTGACTTCATTTTCCAGCAGGACTTGGCACCTGCCCACACTGCCAAAATTACCAAAACCTGGTTCAATGACCATGGTATTACTGTGCTTGATTGGCCAGCAAACTCGCCTGACCTGAACCCCATAGAGAATCTATGGGGCATTGCCAAGAGAAAGATGAGAGACATGAGACCAAACAATGCAGAAGAGCTGAAGGCCGCTATTGAAGCATCTTGGTCTTCCATAACACCTCAGCAGTGCCACAGGCTGATAGCATCCATGCCACGCCGCATTGAGGCAGTAATTAATGCAAAAGGGGCCCAAACCAAGTACTGAGTACATATGCATGATTATACTTTTCAGAGGGCCGACATTTCTGTATTTAAAATCCTTTTTTTTTATTGATTTCATGTAATATTCTAATTTTCTGAGATTCTGAATTTGGGGTTTTCATAAGCTGTAAGCCATAATCATAAAAATGATATCAAATAAAGGCTTGAAATATCTTACTTTGCTTGTAATGAGTCTATATAATATATTAGTTTCACCTTTTAAGTTGAATTACTGAAATTAATGAACTTTTGCACGATATTCTAATTTTTCGAGTTTCACCTGTAAATCCAAGATGACACAAAGAAAAAAGTTACTGAGTGCACCTTTAAGACCTGATTATTGGTTTCAATAAGCCTATATTACTCTAGAAATCATGTATTATTTGTATTTGTATGCATGTAATTGTATTGTTTAATGTGCCATTTAGTGTAAGTAATTAATAATGAATGTGTAATGTTGACTATATTATTTTAAGTCTTCTACTGTTGTCTTGTAGCTTCTATAAGGCCAAAGAAGCCCTGCTGAGAGAGCTAGTGTTTAGAGGTTGTCTGTACAGTGATCTGCCTTACCTCGCCTCTGATTACCCATACTTCCCTCCTGAAGAAGACGACACTGAGTTTGAGGACGGAATACACCTTGTGGTGTGTGTACATGGACTAGACGGTAAAAGCTTTGCACACTGATATTCAGTTTTTTACAAACCCAGGCTATGGCATTTATTATCTGCATAATATATTAAAGGACATTATTAGTGTAAAAATTGTGTCCAGTTTGGTCCGACATGTGGTCTCATGACACCGTGTTAATACCCACTATTAGTAAGCTGCTTTATCATGTTTTGTGGTTGCCAGGTAATAGTGCTGATCTGCGTTTGGTCAAGACCTTTATAGAGCTTGGGCTGCCAGGATCTAGACTGGACTTCCTCATGTCTGAACACAACCAGGTAGGAGCAACAGATAATCAGAACAATGTTTCAACAACATTCAACCAATCAGAGCACTAAGTCCTTTATGACATCATCAGTGTCAGTGTGAAATGGTATGCGTTATGCAACAATCAACATTTCAAACATTTCCATGACCTCTGACCCCTGTCTTCTGTCTCCAGATGGACACATTTGCAGATTTTGACACCATGACAGACAGACTGTTGGACGAGATTATTCAACATATCCAGCTGTACAATCTCACTATCCACAGAATCAGGTTTAATATCACATTACCTCAATTAACAGCTGTTATAAGACCATTTTAACTGACTTTGGCAGCATTAGAGTCCAGAGTGGAGGATTGTAGCTCTGAAGGATTGCTAAAGTGCGTGAGGTCTTCTAAAACCTAGTAATTATAATACATACAAAATGGCCCCCTTGTGGACGCCAATGGAAATGACTATTTTAAAGCTGAAGTGTATTGTGGTCCATTGTAGAGACCACCAGCACGGCACACTTCTACATGATCTTACCACAAGATGGCAGTAGACTAAAATAAATAGCTTTATGGGAGTCTTGCCGCATTCAGAATCAATTATATCCTCACACTTAAAAACTACTCAGGATACTTTCTTCTAAAATTGTGAGACCACAGTAGCTGGTTCTTCAATGGAATATATTCCCTCTGAACATCCCTTGAGTTATTCAGTCCAAACGTCGTTTTAAAAACTAATGATAAGAAACTTCAAAGTGATCTGGAGAAACATACTCAGAATAATTGAAAGACCCAATCATTTTAGTTGAAAAAGAGATCTACAGACTCCTTAAAATCTTACTCTAGGTCTTTAAAAACCATGAAACATCATGACATTTCTTCTCTGTATTTCTGCAGTTTTATCGGTCATTCTTTGGGGAATATCATCATTCGCTCAGTGCTGACCAGACCCAGATTTCGCTGTTATCTCTGTAAACTCCACACCTTCCTGTCTTTGTCTGGACCTCACCTGGGAACACTGTATAACAACAGCACGTTGGTCAGCACAGGTACAAACACACAAATGCAATCTGCTTTTCATATACAGGTGTGTTCATTCTATAGATGACTATTGCCCAGCTGTCTGGCTATTATTAAAGTAACACGTTATATTACTCATTACTTTGCAAAAAGTAATTTGATTACATAATGCATGTTATTTGTAACATGTTACACCCAATAAACACATTATATATAGTTGTGTGTTCTTGTTCTTCAGGTCTGTGGCTTATGCAGAAACTAAAGAAGTCTGGATCTCTACTACAGCTTACATTCAGAGATCACACTGACCCAAGACAGACTTTCCTCTACACGCTCAGCAAGAAGCCAGGTACAGACACAAAGAAAAACACCCAAAAAGCAACATTTCACACATCTACCCTCACGTGTCAAACTGAAACACACATTTGTACACATATACCCATGTTCTCTCTTTTTTTCTGTGTCCAGGTCTGCAATATTTTAAGAATGTGGTCTTGGTGGCCTCCCCGCAGGACCGATACGTGCCCTTCCACTCAGCCCGTATTGAGATGTGTCGGACCGCACTTAAAGACAGAACCACAGGTCAGACAGTTCACAGACTTCTTGTATTGATACCACTACATTTCTTTTCCTTTATTTACCTGCCTACCTCTCTCTCTTGCTACTATTTATATGAATGAATCACTAGTGTCAATAGATTTAGTAATTTTAACAAACCCCCTAACACTACAGAAAGTATTAAACTTCTGTGCATAACTTGTCCCGCACTGTTTGTGCTATAGACATGAATAATACCTCAAATAGTGCAGCTTGTTCAGAAGAGGTGATCTGACATAATGTTTTGCATGGTAGATTATAGAACAGGTGAAAACATCCCATAGACTTACATTGGAGGAGGGACCCAAGCCATTTTTAGAGACGAGAACATCGTAGAGACTTGAGGTTGGACTCTTATGACTTGACCAGTATATATCCACCTATCCACCAGTGTTGGGTGTAATCTTATAACAAAGTATTTTTTTTCAGTAATCTAATTAGTTTTAAGGCAAAATGTAGTTCACATTACGTTTCAAAATCTTTTGAATTAACCTTACAATTAACCTTGTATGACCCCTGCGTCCACATGAGTGGACATCGTATTTTGGCTTCTCTATACGCAAAACATAATTTAAATTAATTTAAACTGACTGAATAATGTTCACAAGACTCTAGACTGTCATTTAAGGGTTAAAGTTCTTTCGCACCAAGTCACTTGACACAACATGATGACGTTAATTTTTGTGAAGCGCTGCTACATGCGCTAAGCCAACAAAAGTACCTGTGGTAAGAAGCCTCTTTAAGTTTTTTCATTAAAACCTGTTTGGGTGTAAAGAGTAGCATCTCTATTTTTGTTTGATGTGCCACTTTAAAAAATGCATTCCTTTTTTTGCGCATCAGCGAGCTGATAAACATAATGTCCACATACGTGGATTTTGGGACATTATCCCCTCAAAAGTTGAAAAAAAAACATGTTAGTTATTTTGAATAACTTTCAACATTAACACATCACTGGGTCATTTTGCTTCATTTTAATATAAATGTTGTTATATTTTATTTTGTTATCACTGTAAAATACGGTTCTATTCATTAACACTTTAATTTAAGAATATTTCTTAGTATAACTTAGTCCCGCTGTCCACATATGTGAACAATTTTTTGTCAGTTTGCATGTCAGCGACAGCTTAATGGTGTGCAACAATAAACATGAAGGAAGAAATATAGACTTTATTTTGATTTCATTAAACAGAAAAACACCTAGGTTACGTATGTAACCTCCGTTCACTGATGGAGGGAACGACAAGTGTCGAAGAAGCGACACTAGGGGTCTCTCGAGTGCCGAATATGCCTCTGATCTATGAAAAAAGGCTTCTTCACCACGGAGAACTGCTGGGCGATGTCATCGACGGTGTCACCGAAGAGGCCGAACTGGGAGACAGGGGCATTGAGGAAGAGTGTCTTGTCCGTCACATGCATCTCGACCAAGTTCAGCCACAGATGACGTTCCTGAACCACGAGTGTGGCCATCGCCTGCCCGAGTGGCTGCGCTGTGGCCTTCGTGGCCCTGAGGGCGAGGTCAGTCGCTGAGCGCAGTTCCTGCAGCATGTCGTGATCAGGACTACCACATGCTACTCTCTAAGTGCCTTGGCCTGGTGGACTTGCAGGAGGGCCATGGCATGCAGGATGGAAGCGGCCTGTCCGGTGGCGCTGTAGGCTTTGGCGGTCAGTGATGACGTGGCCCTACAGGCCTTGGAGGGGAGCACAGGGTGAACCCGCCAGGTGGCTGCGTTCTCGGGGCATAGGTGGATCGCAACCGCCCTGTCCACCTGGGGAATCGCTGTGTACCCGTGGGCCGCTCCGCCGTTGAGGGTTGTGAGAGCGGATGAGCGCATGGCATTGTGACGAGTGGAGAGGGGTGCCCTCCATGAAGTCATCAGCTCATCATGCACCTCCGGGAAAAACGGGACCGGCTGGGGGGGGGGGGGGGGGGCGCAGCTGTGAGCGGCGTGCAGACATCCAGCCGCGATGGCTGTGGGGAGGACGGAGGGTTCCAGTCCAGCCCCACGCTGGCGGCGGCCCGAGCAAGCATGTCGGACATCTGCGCATCAGCCTCAGCCTGGGCGTGCTGGCCCAAAGGCGGCAGCCCTGGGGAGTTGTCCAAGTCAGACGCCGGACCGCTCTTCGATGCAGCGGTGAGCTCACTCACCTCGAGCTCTAGAGGATAAGCAGGCTGGCTGTGAGGTGAGCCACTGTTGCCTCGAGCACGGACGGGAGTCAACGAGCGTGCCAAGGGGCGGGTGGTCCGAGGGGGCATACCTCGCAGTGAGAACATGAACCATCCACAAACGCTGCCTCGGTGTGATCGCAAACCAGACATACGAGACAACACCTGTGGCCGTCTGAAGTGGAGAGCACTCTACCGCATCCAGGAACTACACAGGGGCGGAAGGGCATCTTTATAAAAATGCGTCCTGAAAAGAAAATACTCTTTTACTGAGAAAATCACTCTTTTAACAATAAACTCTTTTAAGTTTTGCACTGTCGAAGCATCCAGGGGCAAACTGCACTGCCGTGCAGAGAAGGAGAAGGCCGCTGAAGTGTGCCATAGAAACAACAGCAGAATCAGCTCAGAGGAAGAGGAACAGATGTGTAACTCGCAGCTCATTGCATACACGACCATCGGCTCTGAAGAAAATTTCTGAATGAACTAGACGTATTTCCCCGCCTTTATACCCATATGTCCGGGGGCGGGGTATGCAAATACTGTCTGCCAACTTCTCATTGGTCTTTTTTCATAGATCAGAGGCATATTCGGAACTCGAGAGACCCCTAGTGTCGCTTCTTCGACACATCGTCGAAGTGAGCGACAGACGGGGAACAAAACATTTCAGTGACATTTTTTTTTAGAAACTAACTTAAAGTAATGAGTACTGGGATGAAGTAATCAATAAAGTAATCTGAATACAATATGAGAGAGAATAATTTGTAGTGAATTAGCCTGGTTTTTTAGAGTAACTTGCCCAACACTTCTACAGTAGCAGTGCCCAAACATCCAACCTGAATACCCTAGCAACGTGCCAAATAAATCTGAATCACCTTAGCAACCACATCGAAACCACTTGCAACTCCCTAGTATTGTGGCAGAGACTTTTGCATAGCCAGGCAGTGCTCCTTACTGCCAGAATGATTCTTTACATTTTTACATTTAAAATACAAATTAAATCAAATCCCATTGCCAGTAAAAAGCACCCTCAATTAAATGGAGTAAAAAGGAAACAATGATAACAAGCATGAAAGTTAAAAAAAGAAGTTCTCCATTTTCATCTTTGAGGGTGGTGTGCGGCTCTTTGACAGATATTTTTCTCTTGGTTTGAAAGACAGATGAGGGAATTCAGCCTCTCTGTGAATGTGTCAGTGTGACAGACAGAGCTAAGGATACACACTTTGAGCTGTCACGTCTTCGACACACACAAATAATATAATCATAGAACAATGAAGGTTGTCTGAAATAGAGACTTTGTGTTTTATGTCTTTACAGCAGAGAATGTTTAATAGACCACCTATGTCTATACCTAGCTAGTCTCAGCCTCAGACAGCACAACAAGAGACCATCTGATGGATATTGCGCACAAAAATAGCAAGAGCTTTCTCAGAAATAACCAGCTAAAATCTGATTGGCTGGATTTATGCTGGCTTTATTTCAAGGAGTCTGGGCGCACTGATTTTTATCAGTCCTATAGGAAACAAAGTTGGGTTTAAGGTATCAGTCTGGTGCACTGAGTGATTTTAAACATTTTTTAAATATAATCAGAGTTATTTTTGAAACTGTGTAGTCTGTAAACAATATATTATGTTTAGGTCACGAACAACTGTTTTTAAATGAATCTTGTAAGTGAACAATTAACTTCCCTTTTCTCATATTACTAAATGCACACACCAACCACTTTATTAGGAACACCTGTGCAATGCATACTATCATGCAGATATGTGTTAGGACCTTCAGTTAATATTCACATCAGCCATCAGAATGGAGAAAAAAATGTGATCTCAGTGATTTCGACCGTGGCATGACTGTTGGTGCCAGACGGGCTGGTTTGAGTATTTCTGTAACTCCTGATCCAGTTCTAGCGGCAGTTCTGCGGACAGAAACGCCTTGTTGATGAGAGAGGTCAACAGAGAATGGTTCAAGCCACAGAAAGTCTATGGTAACTCTGTACAATTGTAGAGAGCAGAATAGCATCTCAGAATGCACAACACGTCGAACCTTGAGGCAGATGGGCAACAACAGCAGAAGACCAAGTCAGGTTCCACTTATGTTAAGAACAGAAAGCTGAGGCTGCAAAGGGCACAGGCTCACCAAAACTGGACAGTTAAAGACAGGAAATAGACTGCCTGGTCTGATGAATCTTGATTTCTGCTGAGGTACACAGATGGTTGAACACTGAAGCCACAGTTTTCTGCTCTTGGCCGACAGAACTGGAACCCGACATGTTCTTCTGCTGTTGTAGCCCATCAGCCTCAAGGTTCGACGTGTTGTGCATTCTGAGATGCTAAATTGATCACTAAAATTGTACAGAGTGGTTATCTGAGTTACCGAAGCCTTTCTGTCAGCTTGAACCAGTCTGGCCATTTTCCATTGACCACTCTCATCAAGGCATTTTTGTCCACAGAACTGCCACTCACTGGATGTTTTTTTTTTTTGGCACCATTCTGAGTAAACTCTAGAGACTGTTGTGTGTGAAAATCCCAGGAGATCAACAGCTACAGAAATACTCAAACCAGCCCATCTGGCACCAACAATCATGCCACGGTCCAAATCCCTGAGATCACATTTTCTTTCCATTCTGATGGTTGATGTGAACATATACCGAACTTCCTAACCCATATCTGCATTATTTTATGCATTGCACTGCTGCCACATGATTGGCTGATTAGATAATGGCATGAATAAGTAGGTGTACAGGCGTACCTTAAAAAATGGTCAGTGAGTGTTTACGTCTATTTTAAGTTAAATTCGATTTTCGAAATCTAGCAAATTGTCAGTCAGACGGTCTCTTCCTCTCCAAGTGGATGGTTTTTGGAGAGAATAGGCTGCAAAGTAAACCAGACTTTATGCTGATAGTCAGAACTGCTCAACACTCAAATTGAGATTTTTGATTTTCCATCCAAAGATCTAAAGATTATAAAATACTCTCATTCTGTTTTTTCTGAATCGGAGCATAGATGAGCCAAACCCGTCTGTCACAGGACAGATCATAGTACCGAAAATCCTGTATATTCTACCAGTGTAAATAAATGTCTATATATATATATATATATATATATTTTTTTTTTTTTTTCTCCATGTACTTGTATTTAACTCTGTCTATATACTCGTCTCTAACAGGTCCAGTATACACAGAGATGATCAATAACTTACTCCAGCCTTTGCTGAGCGCTCCAAACTGCCGTTTGATCAGACAGAACGTGTTCCACGCATTACCCAACACAGCAAACACGCTCATCGGACGCGCGGCTCACATTGCAGTGCTCGACTCTGAACTCTTCCTGGAGAAGTTCCTTCTAGTGGCCGGGCTCAACTACTTCAAATAGCCAATGAAACCACACATTAGAGATGACCTCATGTTTTGAGTTTTGTGGGAGAGCCAATTATATTACACTTCAAAAGGCAAAATCAGCCAACCAGATTTCATTTCAGAGATGGTAAACAGCAGTGGAATTTTCCAGAAAGTTCAGTCATTGGACGTGCCAAAACAAATGGAAGATTCAGAATGTGGATCTGAATACTGTAAAAATTTGTACAAAAAGGACATTGTACAGTAAGCAAATAGAGAAAACGAACAATTGAAGGCCTACACACGCCTTAAAGAAGCTTTATAATTTAGTAACTTGATGTCGAATAATCATAACTGGAGAGTTAATTGTCAGATGAATGTAATTTGAATGTCATATAAAAGAACATTTTGTGTGTAGCTGGTATCGTAACGAGAACTTTGTTCTCCTTTCCCTCCAGTCGCATGAACGTGTATTTGCAACGGCAACTTGAAGAGGTCGACACCGCTGGACTCTAATACTTGAAGAGTAAATTCACTCATTTCAAGTTTTCGTTATGAAATCGTATTCATGTGTTCGTGTTTTCAAACGTATTTATTTTTACCAATTTATTATTTTATAGTTTGTGTATTTTGACTGGGTTTTGCTGGGAAAAAGACAAATCCATTGTGTTGTATGTATTGTGATACATCCTGTATGCCTCCCTTGTAACCATATTCATTAATACTTGATTTGAATGTGTTTACCATATGCAGCCTTAATTATAACAAGGTATGTCAATGATTTCACGAATTTTGATTCATTTTCAAGTTATTTTTAAAATAGTGTTTGTGTACCCCAACAAAATGTTGAAAAAATACTTTGTTTTAATGACTTTGTTTTTGTTTTCATCCTTTGTATGGCTATTATTTGCTAAATAATTTAAGGAATATTCCGGGTTTAATACAAGTTAAGCTCAATCGACAGCATTTGTGGCATAATGTTGATTACTAAAAAAAAAAATCTATTTATCCCTTCGTTAAAAAGGGTTTACGTGAGGCACTTACATTGGAAGTGAATGGGGCCAATCCGTAAACATTCAGATACTCGCTGTTTCAAAAGAATAGCCACAAGATGTAAAAAATATGCACGTTAACACGATTTTAGTGTGATAAAATCGCTTATAGTTTTCTGTGTAAATTTATATCCAATTTTGCAACTTTTCCATGACGATGTAAGACTGTTAACCCTACAACATTCGTAAAAATGATTTAAACAACGTTAAGGCTCAAATATCACACGTTTTGCTTTACATTTCTGCCTTTAAATCCTCCAAAAATTGGCCCCATTCACTTCCATTGTAGTGCCTCACTGTAACTCAACTTAAAGATAAAGAGGGACGAGCTGGAATAATTTTTCTGGTAATCAACATTATGACACAAAAGCTGTAGATTGAGCTTAACTTCATTCGAACGTGAAATACTCCTTTAGTGAGTGCTTTTACATGCTCCTAACACCAATTATGGTTAATAAGCAAACAATGCTTAAGGTTATATAAAGGCCTTAAATGGGTTTCCTTTATCAGGGTGAGGTCTTGAATGGTTTAAGCTAAAAAAAAACGAATCGACAAACATTGATTTTTGTCCAATACCCCGATGATTTCAAACATCATGTAAACTTTTTTGTTTGTTTGTTTTTTTAATAAGATGATTTATGACAATTATCAGCATATTGGTGTGCGTGTGCATGAAAACGTGCTCATTGTGTTTAAAGACGTACCGTTCATTTATGTACAATTGGGCAGGGCCAAGAGAATAAAAAAAGGGGTGGGGTCTTTCTAACACCCCCACCAGAATATTTAAAGTGTTTCCTTATTTCCTGCTTTTCTGATACTTTATAGAATAATGCTGTAGGATTTAATGTTTTGATTACTTTTTTAATTTACACAAGTATTGTAACGGCCTGAGAATCAGCCAATGAAAAACCCTAATCTGAATATTGGGAGAAATGTCCCCCCGCTCAATGTCAATGGTGGTGCTTCTTTTTTAGTCCGGAAAAAATGTTTCAGCCTATTTGCGTGCATTATGATTGTGTGTGTTGTTTGGTTGTCAACAAAACTGTTTACATTGCAATGGCGTTAGCACTTGTAACAACATAAATATAAGCAAATAATTAGATTACTTTTATTTTGGGGTAAACTGCCCTCTGAAGTTTTTCCCAAATAGGTTGTTGTTTGGTTGTCTGTTCCTCAAGGGTAACACTCAGATATTTTACTCAACCTCAGGTTTTCCCCTCATTCAGCATCTAGCTCTAGTTTATTTGAGTTCTGGGTCTCATTTGGCTGTGGTCAGCACCGTGTGATGGGGTTTATATCAGGGCAGTCGTGTCAGCAGAGTTAGAAGATGTCCTTTCTGTCCCCACTGAGCTTTTATATGTGCTGACTGGCGCTTGATTAGTCTGTAAATACGCTGTTACTATGACTGACACAAATGTAATCCTGCCTCCTGAGAACACGGAGGTCACATGACTGTGTCACGTGACTCCAATGCAGCGTTACAGCTAATAGGGGCCCATGGCATAATGGACCATTACCCATCATGCTCTTCTGCACTGGGCCTCAGTGTGAGTTTGTTTGTTTGCTTGCTAATGCGAGCTGATGGCTGTGTTTGTTAAGCATATTAATCGTGGAAATAAAGCACCGATTTACTCTGCAAACACAGACCAAGGGCAAAAGCAAGTGCTTGTGTGTGCGCAAGTGTGAAGTATAGGGTGTTAAAAATTCACCTTATTTTGCTGGAAATGTGAAAACAGATGCTTGATTCAAAAGTTGCATTTATTTATACATATGAAATGTTAAATTAAGAAAATAATTTATTGGCCAATTTAAACCTTAAAACAAAGAGAGAGAGAGATCACATGAAATAGTTTGACAAATGTAATGTTCTTTCCTTTGAGAGAGAGAGAGAGAGAGAGGGAGAGAGAGGGGGAGAGAGAGAGAGGGAGAGGGAGAGAGGGGGAGAGAGAGAGAGAGAGAGAGAGAGTGAGAGGGAGAGAGGGGGAGAGAGAGAGAGAGAGAGAGAGAGAGAGGGGGAGAGAGGGAGAGAGAGAGAGAGGGAGAGAGAGGGGGAGAGAGAGAGAGTGAGAGGGAGAGAGGGGGAGAGAGAGAGAGAGAGAGAGAGAGAGAGAGAGAGAGAGACAGTTGGAAGTACTTCACAATAAGATTATATTAGCAGGCTGAATTTAACAAGTTAACGTGAACAATAATTTAACAGCACTTGTTAATCTTGTTTAGTGTTAATTTTAATATATTCTAAAAATAATTTAAATATTTTTTAATTAGCATTTGGTTGAAATGTATGTACTGTATGTATTTCATTTTATCTTATGTATTTGTACCTGTGTGTAAATGAATGTTTTACTTTTTATTATTGCTTTTCTTTTTAATTTAATATGTTTTTTAAATGTAGTTTTGTCATTTCTAATTTTTTGCTAATTATTTATGGTAATGATGTCACTTTCTTCGACTTGCAATTTCCGATTTGTGAAGCACTTTCAGCTTCACTTGATGATTATTATTATTAGTACTAATCCATTTTTCAAATTAAAAGTTGTATACTTTATGCATTATGAACTAATATGAATAATAATTACCAAAACGTATTTTCATAAATTAGCATAAACCAAGATTAATAAAAGTCGCAAGACAATATTGTTCATTGTTAGTTGGCGATAACAAACGTATTAACTAAGTGTTGCCAAAATGTTGGATTTCATAATTAATTTTCACATTCAACAATTCTCAATCAAGTTTTTGTTTTGCTTTTTCTCTCCTGATTCAGTATGTCGCATTATGGAAGTAAAATGGGTTGCGAACACAATTTCGTGTGAACCGTAACACAATTCTGTGTTTTTCATTGTACAATCCGTGTAACTGATCTTCACATCACTTCCATTAAAATCCACAACAACATGTTTTCTGTGTTCAAGTGTGTGTGCTGGTCTATAAAGAGGCAGCTTGTGTCTGTAAATGTTGAGAATGTTCTTTTCTTGAGTCCGATATCCGGTTCTTCATTTATTTCCAGGATACATGTGTTTTTTTCATCCAAATATGTGTATCACAGCTAAACATTTGTTCACTGTGAGACTAATGTGTTTATTTGATTTGTTTACTTTTTCGATATGTATTCTTCACATCTGTGCCAATGACATTGTGACATTTTCTATATTTGCTTTACATATGTGTCCCTTGTAGTAGCTTATGCCCAAGTATACAGTATAAATAAGTATATATTCTGTGTACATTAAGAAAAATGACATTACAATAAATAGTATTCTTCTTGTAAGACGACGTTGTTTGTTTGCTTGTTCATATTGAAATTGTGTCTGAGGCGAACACATCGCAAGCGCGGTCTCGTTGCGCGTAACTTGTGTTCTTGCATTGTTGTGGTGGTGAAAGACTTCAGTACTCAAGGTGGCGATAGAGTTACATTCAAAAGTCCATTGAAGTGCCATTAATCCAGATCTCTCGACTCTAACAAACTCGCTTTACAGTATAAGAACTATTTCACTTGGTTGACAAATTGCTTTGAATCTTTAATAAATGTAATTGTTTTTTGAATATGGGTGTCTATTATCATAGTGCTGTTGCTGCCATTTTTTAAAAGCAATAAGGGGCTGTTCACACCAAACGTATTTGTGAGAGTCTGCACTGTTTTTCAGTTGTTTTTCTATGCAAAAATGCTCTAGTCCTACAACTTTGACCATTGTTCCACTGTTTTTTTAGATGCCGTTTTATGCTGAACGCGTTTTAACCTCCATCTGAGCTGTTTTTCTGCATGAACATGCACTATATAGATGTCTTTGAGAGTTGTGCCACATCTTGCTGTTATTTCAGCTTGTCGTGCAGGGACACTGCCATTGCCATTTACATTGTACACGTTTTTGTAGTCCATCTGTGCAGTTTTTCAACTGTTTTTGTATGTAAACCAGGGCTGGACTGGTAATCTGGCATACTGGGCATTTTCCCGGTGGGCCGACGCACTTTGGGGCTGATCATGGGCGGACTGGCCATCGGAAGAACAGAGTGGGCCGGTGGGTTGGCCGCGAAAAGGACCGAATTGGCTGCGATAAGCTAAAATTAGCCGCCGCATTCTGCAGAACGGACCACAAAACTGCGTTGCCATATGCAGAAAAGGACAGCGAACACCCAACCCCCCCGCCGACCCCCACTCAACAACTTTTGGCTAAGAAACCTCAAAAAAATTTGGGCCAGTTGCTATGTAAAATACTAGGTTTCTCTTCCCAGTCCAGCCCTGATGTAAACATACGCTAGCCGGACGTCTATTACCGTTGTGCTGCATCTCACTGCATTTTCAGAGTCTTGCACAGGAGTGCCTAGGCTGAACATGTTTCATCATCCATCTGAGCTGTTTTTCTATACAAACGCACGCGAGATAGAAGTGTTTGACTGTTGCGCCACGTCTCAGCGCAGGAGCGTCTCCATTTTCAGATGGCGTGTCACACTGAAAACGTTTTGCCATCCGTCTGCACTGATTACGTTGGCTTGACAAAATAATAAAATGTAGCTCTGCCTACAGCTTTCAAGCTACATCCACCAAACTTGGCACAGACCTTCAGAAGATTTAAACGATGTAACATTCATTTCATACTGGTACAAATCCAAAAGGATTTAAGGCATTAATGAGACACAAACCCAAAGGCCCTCAATACAAAACACTGTAAATCCTCTTAAAGCTCTTGTGTGTTGACAAACAGCTATTCTCACACAGCTGTAAAGATACTGAAGCCATCAAACCAATCAAAGCCTGCCAAAACATGACTTCCCAGGCTAAGGAATGCCCTCAGGATATACATCACGTCCTGGCAAACATTTAGAAGACTGAATTTTCTTTACCGTCTGCCTGTTTGTCTTTTAACCCAAATATTTCAGCAAGGAGACAAGTGGGAAATTCAGCTTAGAATCAAATCAATAAAAGGGCATCATCCCACGATAGACGACGCACTGGGCCTGGCAGACAGATGGTAGCTATTGAGATACACGCTGATACAATAAAGCTTTTCATTCATCACTTATCAATTGAAAAAAAGCACGAAATTAGATTAAAAACAGACAGAGATTCCTATTTACCATCACGTTTGATCCAGTTCATGCAGATTTAGAAAACAGCGGGCCACAAGTCCTCCGAGGCCAATGCAATTTTGTTTATTTTACTCGGTTTTCCGTGCAGCCTGTGGGCGGAAATGATATTTTTGTTGTTAAATCTATTACACGTCCTGATTGAAAGATTATTCATTTGTTTGAGTTGTGGTGCGACAACCATCTGGTCATTATTAGTCCCTCTGTGAGGTTTTTTCGAGGAAGCCGTTGTCAGTAAACGATATCTCCTGCAAGATTAGTGACCTATAAATCTAACTTTGTGGACAGTGCAGGTGTCTCGAAAGGGCTCATTAAAACATACTTCACCTATGAGAGAAAAGTAGCCAGAACAAATAGGACAAGGGACTTTCGCAGAGAATAGAAGTCTTACAATTTGTTTTTGCGCAAAAAAGTGAGCCATAGTCTGTTAATATCACAAGGTATCTTGACATATCCGGTGTAAGCAGTTTTAACAGCTGATGTTCCCAGACAACCCAAAGGAAGTGTTACAGATGCAGATCTAAATAGACGAATATGATTCAGTTTTGCTATTGTTTTGAAAATTTGTATTTGCATTAACTTTTAATGTATTTTTTTGTATTATGGTACTTTTAAATGGCATATAAATAGCTTTTTTTTAAATTATTATTCTCTTTTTATCTCTGTTTTTGTAAATGAAAACTATAAAATTCAATAGCAAGGACACCAAAATCATTAACACAGAGGGAGGATGCCGCGTTCGGAGTTACACTTTTGTTAGGGCTGTTTTACACGAGCTTTGGCTGCATCCGGTAATGCAGGCAGCTGCCTAATCAGTTAATGGTTTAAACGACGGCGTTTTAGGATGAATGCAACTCTAAAGGAAACTGGTCTCTGAACAGTTTAATAAGCACCTTATTTCATCCTATCTCAGTCCCCGAAGGCAGCATTTTCCCATTCTCGGATGCATTATGTGACTTAAGTTTACAGTTTAAACTGGGTGGGAGAGCTGTGCGTGCTGCAGCCGTAGTGAGAGATGACACGAGCGGTCAGACTACCACACAGCATGCGCTGAATATAGTGGACAACATGTTGAAAGCACCATGTATAAACCTATTTATCAACATAATCTTTTACAAAAAAGGCTTTTATGAATCAACATAATTTACTGTACCGAAATACTCACTCACTGACTTTTTTGCAAGTTACCACACAGTGACAGTCACGCAATACTTCCCTAATGTAAACTAGATTTCATGATGGTTTTGTGTATAATAGTTAAGCTACCCACTCTCGATAAACATCTGATTATTTATATCCGTCATCCCAGGAAAAATACAATGTAGTAATCACTTCCTTTTCTGTGTAGTCATACAGTACACACAGTAAACACAGTACAGATGCGATGAAACAAAGTGATCAAAGTGTGTCTCTCGATGAACACAGACACACACATGAACCAGGTGATGAATACTATGTTGATTTTATGTTAGTTCTGTTAAGGGAATTGTCAAATTTTCGCAATCCTCTGAGTAGCAGGTTAGCGGCTAGTTGTTTACAAATGGCCGCTATGGGCTCCTCTTCTTTCTCAATGCTATGTGCGTCATTGGTTTTTGACCAATCCTAGACTGCAGCACCTCCCACAGTCTCCAACAGTCCCTATATGTCCCACAGTCTCCAACAGTCCCTATACGTCCAACAGTCCCTATATGTCCCATAGTCTCCAACAGTCCCTATATGTCCCATAGTCTCCAACAGTCCCTATATGTCCCATAGTCTCCAACAGTCCCTATATGTCCCATAGTCTCCAACAGTCCCTATACGTCCCACAGTCTCCAACAGTCCCTATACGTCCCACAGTCTCCAACAGTTCCTATACGTCCCACAGTCTCCAACAGTCCCTATACGTCCCACAGTCTCCAACAGTCCCTATACGTCCCACAGTCTCCAACAGTCCCTATACGTCCCACAGTCTCCAACAGTCCCTATATGTCCCACAGTCTCCAACAGTCCCTATACGTCCCAAAGTACCTTCCTCAGAGTAGGAGCTAAAAATCACCCCAAAACAACCCGAAAGCGACAAAAAGTACTAGTCCCAGCTCGGGGGAAAAGTACCTAAAACAGGCTTTAGTACTGCCAGTGGGAAAGGGACAGTACTCAAAATAATACCATAACATCAAATTCATTTTATGAATTTAAAGACCCATCATAATGACAATTATGTCCTTATCAACTCTTAATGTCGCCATTTCCTCCTCTGTGAAACACAAATAATACATTTTAAGAAATCTTCACAATGCTTTTTGCCAAGTAATGAAAGTGAATAGTGCCTCAAGACTGTCATGATCCAAAAAAGGACAAAAAAACACCATAAAAACACATCAAAATTAATCAATATGATTTGCGCACTACGTAGGGAAGAAAGTCATACATGTTTGGTGCGACGAGTAAAACATGACTGAATGTTCATTTTTGGGTGAACTATCTCTTTAAAAGTAAGCCACTAACATAACTCTGAAAGATTAAATACCTGTCAAAAAAAATAAAAAAATAAATCACAGTCTGCATTGTCAAGTGTGAATGGGCGGCAGTTCTAATGGCTCTCAGATCTCGACAGTACAGGATCTGCTTTGTGCGTATATTTGTGAACTATTCTCTTGTTCTGCAAGCAAACAGATGAAAGCCTGCAGGTATGAAATGTCTTAATACAAGCTACATTTTGTTCCTCGACATTCCTTAACAGAAAACAAAGCTACTGTTCAATCTGCGTTCGCACAAAAGGTTGACACTCCAAACACCTACAAGCGTCTGAGACAGAAGTTTGACAAGAAACTAAAGCCGGAAGAGAAATCAAGTGTCTATCATAGCATTCTGACTTCGATGCATAATAGTTGCATTGCATCCTGCCATATGAGTTCTCTATAGCTTTTAACAGGCTGGATCTTCTTAGAAGAAGAGACAAGCACAGATGTACACTTATCAACTATGAATGTGGCCATCTGTGCTTTACAGATGCGCTGGTCTTACAGGCATGATTCAAATGTTAAAATATATTGTTAATATTAAAAACACAAAGCATTACACTAGTTTTATTCCACAACCTAGTGTTCTGCCTCGCTGTTTACTGTCTAGATAGCTAAATCGTAGGTGTGGTTTGGACATGAAACTTACTTATTTATTTCCCTCAACAAACTACTTTTCAAACGCTTCCACTCGTAGTATAAATGCAGGCTTTGCTCACTTAGGGTGCTGTAGTTCGTTTAGCAGGGAAAAAAAATATGAATTTGGTTTTGGAAGGCAGCATAAGATTGTTTTCTTCATTTTGGAAAAGCCTTTGAGTCGGGAGCGCACCTGTGATGCCTTAAAATACTGTCGGCAGGTAGGCAGCTCACAAGTTTCTGGAACAGAGTTAACTCTATATTAACGCTCTTTCCCTCTGTATCATATCTCAGACAGATAACTGTTCTTTGTGTTTACAGGAAGTTGAGTCATCTACCTCATTACCTGGAGAAAGCTGTTAAATGTTCCATTAGCCAACGTGATGGCTGCTTTCTCGCAGACGTTACTGGAGATTTGCGGTTTGCATTTCACAGAAATTATATCACAGCTTACACCTCACATGATTTATACTGCAGGAATGTTCCAGGTTCAATACAACCTGAGCTCTATCAACAGCATCAGCATCGACTCGTCCGGCAGTTTGTAAAAACTAGCAAAAATCACATGTTCTTTAATGCACTTATAATGTACATTTATTGGGCAGCATTGCACCGTGATAAACATTAAAACACACACAATGTTGAAAGTATAGTCACGAGACTTAAACGTTATACATGTTAATATAAGTCTAACAGTGTTGGGAAAGATACTCCAAAAAGTAGTTGGCTAAGCTACCAACTACTCAACAGAAAAATGTGTTAAACCAAGCTGGAAGCTCTACTTCAGAGAAAGTAGCAAGTTACACTACAAACTACATGCCAAAGTATTTTGCTACATTTGAGCTACTTTTGTTTTATTTGTATTAACAAGATGTACGTACACTCTAAACCCTAAAGTTGTCATTACTGGAAATATCAAGTTGTCTTAATGAAGTATTACTTGAAATGTCAAGATTTAGGCTCAAAACTAAAATCTTTAAGTTTATTTAACTTATTTATCTTCAAAATAGATCGACTTGGGTATTTAAATATTCATAACTCAAACTATTCAGTACAAAATGTAGGCTATGATGAATACCCACAATGCCTTAGGCTTGAATTATTTAATTATGTTTCCTTGGTCAAAGGGAAACCCCTAGTGTCACTACATCGACACAACGTCGAGTGAGTTACAGAATGGGACCTTCAATTTTAAATTAATAAAAATGTAAATGATATAGTTACGTTTATTCTATATGAACACCAAGTTAATTGAACTTAATTACACAATTTTTGGAGACGCCATTACTCAATTCATTCGAGGGAATGAGTTGTCAACTAATTAGGGTTTTCAGTGTACAGTCTAATAGACTCATTTCACATCACGTTTATCAAAGCTATGTTACAGTATACTACAGTGTATGGTAATAAGGTATACAAGTATACAGGTGCAATATAAAATGAATGTGCACGTAAAAATATGTAAATTCACATTTATACATGCTACCTATACAAACCCATGTGTTTAATATTCAAAATCATTATTTTAAATTACTGTATCTACAAAATGATACCTATTTGAACAAAATTTCCTTTACAATTTCCTGTATAACAACTCCACTTAGATATAATTTTCAAATGAACTGATTTAAATTTCAGAACTGATTCAGACCATTTTGCTATCACGTGCGACCAATTAATTGTAGGCCTACTCAGTAATCACCGGGCATACGGCATGATGTAGCAGTGTAGCTACTGAACTTCATAATCAATGAAATTGCTTCGCTAGTAAGCTAATAGATTCATGCCCATCACTGGACTAAATATGTTTTGGTTTTTAGCCAACAATATTTCAACTCTTGCCATGACCATGTAGAGCTGTTTAACACAGTACATTTATGTATGATATGTGCAAAGATCCCAGAAAGGGACTATCCACAAATTACTGTTGACATGGAGCAAACTCCACCCATAGGAATTACATTGATAACACATAACCAGAAGTTCATCCGCCATTAAAAGTAGTCCCACCGCTTAAAACTAAAATTTAACATTTGTACAAAATAATTAATATAAGTGCTTTAACAAAAATATGAGCTGGAATGACTTGTCCCATAGACTTCCATTTAATAACTGGTTTTACAAACTAACGGACAAATCAAACTTTTAATGTGGTTATCGAAACTACTGAAATGCTTAAACATGTTTTTCTTTGTATATGGCTTCTGATTTTACCCCAAGGTCTGTTTACAGGGTTTGTAATAGTTTAATAAGATCTTACATATTTAGTAGATGTCACATCGGCTTACTTTTTCAGTAGCCTCATCTCAGGGAAACAACATGTGTAGTGTGTTTACCAACACGCTCTTTGACAACTCTGTCTGGGCTTGTCATATATGATGGATGTAGAAACTTATCCCAGACTGAGAGCGAGCTCTCATGTAAGGACACAGATGGCCCGGAGCTGCATTTCAGGGATTTAACGCATATGTAAGGCTGAAATAAATCACAGTTCTGCTTTTTACAAGATAAAAGTTAGAGTGTTAGAGCTATTATTGATAGCATGTTGTGTTTGTGTTAGCACATTGAGAAATATTCATTAAAATCACAAAAATCTGTTTTTGAATGCATCATTAAATTTGGGCTATATAAAGTACATATCATTTTCTAAAATACTGAATTGTGGAATATTTAAATTCTATTAAGTGTTATATTCCTAAAAACCTAGATTTTTTTTTTCTCTCTCTCTCAATTTTTAATCCCTAAAGTGAAAATTGTAAGTCTGGTTGCTTGGAAATGCAACAGCACGCCTCCTTTGCTTGTTATATACCACAAGATGGTGCTAAATCTATTCATGTGCATGCTATAGTCCAGTCAAAGGGCACTGGCCTCAGTCCAAACACAGATCCATGCATACAACACATTGACAAAAATAAAACAACATTTGAAAAGTCACCATGACAAATTCAAGTGATACAGTATAGACCTAACCTGACAAATATGATTACAGTCAGCCTCTAAACCAGAAATGTAAAAAGAAAAATATATTTTATGAATGTTAGGACAGAAAGAATAAGTTAAATGTCACTATCATAACTCTAAATGCATGTCATGTGTCAGAAACCTCAAAATATTTAGCATTCTACTTAGCTTTCAAAAAATCTTATAGTCCACGTTGAGTAGTGCGAGCGGGCGCCAGTTTGACCTCTAGCGGCTGTATAGGTCAGATCTCTGGATCGCTGACATTCCTAATGAAAGCTGAGAGCATTTCTAGCCATCAGCGAGGAGGCAAGTGGACAAGGAGTATCGATCTTTAGACATTTAACAATTTACCGTAGCTGTCTTGCTGGCAGAGGTGCAATGGATGTCCACCTGTCCATTTTCACCTTCAGACTGTAGAAATGCTCAGACAGGAGCAACTTTTGTAACCATGGCTATATCTTCCATAGACGTGATACAGGTTTGTAGCTTATCAGTAAACAGAAAATATTGACATTTTATAGCACAGAATATGACAAGTGCACATAGACTACACTTCAAAAGTTTAAAAACACTATTACATTTTTGTCAAAGAGACAATTATAATTTTATACTCTGTGGATGCTTTAAATTGATCAAGAATTACAAAAAAAAGACATTTATAATGTTAAAAATGACTATTTCTATTTAAATAAAAGGTGTAGTTTTCAAATTTTCTTTTCATCTAAGAATCCGGTCACACACACCTTCACAGGGCGAAATTCAGCTGGCGAAACACAGTCGTCTCAATGGTATTTTGACTTCTGGTGGCAAAGAATTTCCCCTTGCAGATTTCGCATGGAGTTTAGGACTTGTGAGGAGTCACATGTGATGACACACGAGTCAAAAGTGTCATAGAATTAACACACAATGATGTAGTTGTTACAGCAATTGTGTTTTTCATCTCACATTTTCCTTTTATGGCACTATTGGTCAAATTAGGTTGAAAGTGTAGAGTAGGAAGGTACTGTAGGTACTGTTTATTTAAAACTCAATAGAGTATTAACATTAAAACCTCATCTGTTTGGGAGAACATTTAACTTGCTTTTAGCACCACACAGTGGACAATTCACCTCAGATCTGCCGCAATACTTATAAGGAATCACGTGATGTAATTGCAAAAATATCACCACAGTCAAAAAATTTGTATGACGCCCTTCAATATTTCCCACCCTATCATCATGTTTCAAAAGGAAGTATGCCAACACAGGAAAGAAAATTATGCTCGTCAAGAGATTTCATGAGGTCTTTAAGGTTTTACCGCCTCCATGTACAATATCGTCCAAGATGACCGACCTGCATGACCTTCTTTAGGGCTGTAGGATGTTAATAGAGGTGCTGACTATAAAAATCATCTTACAAAGTTCTCACGGCCAAGTTTCCTCACTTTAGCCATATTTTCAAGGTGAATTGGTTGATCAGTGGGCTGTTTGGAAATGCATCGCACCTCCTGCCTCTATAGCGTCTACACCCACCAATCAGCACTAAACATCTTGCAGCTCTCCCATAACATTCCCCACGTTTTGACTAAGGGCTGTGATACTGTAGAAGTTAACATGTCCTCATGTGGATGAGAGAAGGATAGAGACAGAGGAATTGACGGGCGGATGAGAGAGAGAGAGCAAAATAGAGAGATTAAATGGAGGGTGAAAGAGAGAGTTGCCCAAAATCTTGACCCAAATACAAATTTATTTTCAAATCAGTTTTAGCCACATCTTCACATGGTTCTGCCCTGTTTTGAGGGCTTAAGACTGTATGCAGGGTGTATATGGAAATTAAACGTGTGTATCCATCCTCTTATGTACATGAAACATCTGTTAAGTGGGTGACTGGTGATCTTAATGGCAGCGCAACTGTTTCTAATGCTTAGATCTTAATATACAGAAGAGTTAAAGGGATAGTTCAGCCAAAATTACAAATTCAATTATTTTTTTCACTCTTCCACATAGTAATAAATAAAAGGTATATACAGTGGCAATAAAAAAAGTATGTGAACCCTTTTTTTTTTTTTTTGGGATAAAAAAATTATGTTGTTCTGCATTAATTGGTCATCAAATTTGATCTCATCAACACCGAAGTCACAAGTATAGACACACACAATGTGCATAAGCTAACAACACAAAAGCAATTACAATATGTAATTTCTTTATTGACCACATCCCATTAAACATTCACAGTGCTGTGGTAAAATAAAGCGAACCCTTGGATTAAATAACTGGTTGATCCTCCTTTGGCAGCAATAACCTCAACCAAGTTTTTCCAGTAGCTGCGGATTAGACCTGCACACCATTCAGAAGTATTGTTTGACCATTCTTCCTTACAGAACTGCTTCAGCTTGGGTACATTCTTAGGATGTCTGGTGTGAAAGGCTCTCTTGAGCTCATGTCATAGCGTCTCTATTGGGCTATTAGATTTTCTTTTTTTTAAAGCTATTCTGTTGTGGATTTACTTCAATGTTTAGGGTCATTGTCCTGCTGTATCACCCAACTTTTACTGATCTTAAGCTGGTGCACAGCCACCCTTACATTAACCTGATAAACTTGGGAATTAATTATTCCCTTGATGATGGCAAGAGGTCCAGGCCCTGAGGCGGCAAAGCAGCCCTAAATCATGATGCTCCCTGCACCGTACTTCTATGTTGGTATGCGGTGCCACGATACGTAGTGCTGTGTGTTCTGCCCAAACAATTCAACATTAGGTAGGGCTGGGTATCGAGTTCGATACATTTTAGGCACCGACCGAATTGCCTCTAAATATATCAAAAAATGTCTTGTCGTTCGGTACCAAATTTCGACACCTAAGGGGTTAATCTCGTCAACGTCAGTGATAAGCATGTAGCATGCTAGATGTGCCCAAATCTTAAAGTGCCGGTGATTGGCTGTGTTTAGGCATCAAGGAAAACATGTCAATTCTGATCAAGCACTTGACAGTGCACAGAATAAACTTAAGAGAAGAAAGTTGCTCCATCTTTGACTGCAAGAAGACCAAGCCAGTGCAGTCATGCCACTCGGGTTGATGCATATGAGACCGCTTCAGCACTGGCTACAGACTCGAGTCCCGAGATGGGCATGGCACAATCACCCCTTCTTGCCGTCAGACTTTTAACCCTTGGACAGACCTGCTTTCTGCGGACCGCAGTCCCTTGCAGCAGGTGTCCAGACGTGTCGTGGTGACCACAGATGCCTCTCGACAGGGTTGGGGCGCGTGTGCACTGGCACACAGCTGGCCCCGAGGGTTGCACAAGTACACATTTCCCCCAGTGAGCCTTCAGGGAGGATGAGGAACAGGCCTGGTTCTCGGATCTTATGCTCCTCGCAACAGCACCTCCCTGGAAAAAGTCGCCGTGCTTGTAGAGTCCCCACTCATTAGGCTGGACCTACCACTGCGCCATTTCCCACATATGGCTTCACAACACTCATGGTGTATTTGCCTAGACTGGGCAGGATGTGGCCTCCGCAAGGTCTTTTCCCCCTGAAAGAATAGGACCAGGAAAGATGGCCTTCCTCAACGCATTTCATAGCATTAAGATAGCCCCAGCCGTTTCACGTCCTATGTGAGAGACATAGTGAGAGAGAAGGCCGCGGCTGCCGGGCTTGCTCCCATGCTAGTTATGTAGCACCTGTTTCCCCCCTCATGGGGTGCGGGGAACCTAAGGTCTGTATGTGACATCTTTTTTGGAGCGTTGGGGAGGGCTAAGTGCAACCGACACAGTTGCCTCTAGCACGCAGTATCCTGCTTGGTACCTGTCTCGACAGTTCACGTAACACGGTCAGTGCATGGCGTTTCTAGATGGGACCCCTTGTGTCACTTCATTCGACACAAAGTCGAGTGAGTGACAGAAGGGGAACGTCATGGTTACTGTTGTAACCTCTGTTCCCCCGAGGGAAGGAACGAGACGTTGTGTCCCTCCTGCCACAGCACTAGACCTACCACTGTAAATGGCCATACCATATTTTTGGCTCCTCAGTGCAAAATCCTGACTGGCACTCGCTGCCCCGCTTCCCTTTATACCCATATGTCCGTGGCGGGGCATGCAAATTCTGTCTGCCAACTTGACATTGGCTTTTCTCAGGTTCAGAGTCGTTTGGCGTCCCAGGAAGACCCTTTGTGTCACTTAATTTGACACAACGTTCTTGTTCCTTCCCTCAGGTAACCATGTCACAGTAGCCATGACGTTTTTCACTATAAATTCAGAACTTATATAATTATTTCCTGTTGCCCCCATTTGCAATGCTGCAATGTCTGCATTGCTGACGTTATTATTATAAGGATTTCTATTCAAACCACATTATTATGATATTGACTGTATGACTTCATGATAATCATGAAGATTATCCTCTTATTCTTATCCTTCCTCTCCTTTATCTACTTTTCTTCTTACTTACAGACATGCATCTACACATACACTCTCTCAATGTGTACGTCTGTCACATCAAAGCATGTATGTCTCAATTAAATGAATACATGCACATATACACTGTAAACATTAAACTATCATGTTCAACACTGCATGATGCATACAATTCCCAAGAGATGTGATTATCAACTGATGGAAATCTTCAGGCATCTTTTGTTCTCCGGCATCTCTTTTACTGGATTTATTGAAAGTTTGACCTTGATTTTAGATATAAAATCCCATAATCTCACATAATCCAGAGAGATCAGAGCAAAGGAAGAAAGTTAATCCTGTATAATGGTCGCTGATCTTCACAATGTTCTACACTATGACATCAAACACACATAAGGCAAATAGACTAAACATCACATGCTAAATGCTCTCTGCTCACGCTTAGCATTAGCAACTAAATGGAAAGTGTGTTTTAGGAGAGAAATGTTCACTCTATGAAACCATTATGAATCCAGTCTAACACAGCAAGAATGCAGAGAATTAGATGCTTTCTTCTTAAAACTGTTTTATGACAGATTAACCTTGATTCAGGATACTTTTGAGATTATCCGTACTATGACCAATGCATATGATGGATTTATGTATCTCATCTGGCTTTATATCTAGTTTCAAATCTGACCAGCAGATAACGCTGAAAGACTTTGGTCACATATTGTGTTATCCTGAGTTGAACTTGTTAGGTGGCTCAAGGTTTTGTAAGCTTCATGTTTGAACTCTTCAGGAACTACTGTAAACACAACTCCATCCCTCTACTCTACAACACATTGAGCACCACAGCTCAAGGTGTCAGGATTTCATGCATATGTTAGATTTCTGAATATTTTGTATGAATTGAATGGTTGTTGAATAATGCGCATATACGGTTCATTTTTAGCTCACTGTACACACCTCAAAGTTAATTAACATGTTTAAAGATAAAAAATATATAATTAAAAAAGCTCTTTTCCACACTGCTCTCGTCTAATTCATTTGTTAATGAGTAACAAAGAGGGCACCATTAATTCTGCATACGTGAGACTCCCCGTCCAACCCTGTTAATTAAACCGAAATTTGCTGAATTAATAAATTGATTTATTGAAAATTGGGTTTTTCATTCTGTAGACGGGGGATTTAACTCTCGATTGCCTGTGGAAAAAAATCCATGAAATTAGTTAAAGTTGAATTAGGGACCTCTTTTTCTGAATTTTCAATTGAAGGGGTTGGATAATTATCAGTACTTCATGCATTAATATTAAGTATATAATTTGAGGGCCATATCAATTTGAAACCCACAAAACAACTTGTTTTGTGGGTTTTCTTGGCACAAGTTTGCACATGAATAGTAGTGTTTGCTAAGGCATGCATCACTATTACTATTAGAGTTAGTGATTTCAACAAACCCCTAAACGTAAGCAAGTATTACACTGATGTGTAACTCGCCATGCACCATCTGTGCTACAGGCATGAATGATACTTCAAAATTTGAAGTGTAAATTGTGCGGCTTGTTGAGGAGAGTAGTGTTATTACTTTTCTAAGTAATTGTACTTACAATCTTTGCCTAGCGGGACGATATAGAGTTGAAGGACCATATCTAGTGACTAAAATATCAGAGACTTGGGGGTGGGAACCAATAGAGCACAAAAGTGTCTGCCCACATTTTCAGCCATATTGGTTTCAAAGTATTTTTCCCATTTATTCTTTTTTTTCCATTGGGATTTCAATGTGCCTTTGTAAACCAAACCAAACAGCTCTAAACTGAATCAAAACATTACAAACATTGATTTGAACCCTTTAAACACTGAAGTTGTTTTTAACTATTTCCTGCTTCAGTGGCATACCCAAAATTAATGGCTTCTAACAAAAAAACGACCACAGGGGAAAGCAACTGATCTGGAGACTTTGTGGACAAGTCTTTAAGGACATGACGTGGTCCGTGAGTCGGCATAATGTCGCCGATCCTAGTGTATCGGAACTATTGGAAACAACTTCCTGACATCCCGTGTGATCATTTTGGCCTAAGAAACTGCTGATAAAAAAAAAATTGTTTTTCTGATTTTACATTATATATCTCAGGATGTAAATACAGTAGCTCTGAAAAACTGCTTTTGTTTAGTTCCCAATCATGTCACCTGTAACTGATTAAAATGTTGTGTTAACACGACTAAACAATTAAAAGTTATAGGATTACAAAAATTATTTATCCTAGTTTTCAAAAACATCTCAAAGAGTCCAAAAGCCTCTCCAATCAAATAAAACATAATAATTTACACAAGAAGTAATTACACATGCAAACACAACAATGACAGAAGGTATGGTCACTCTCCAAAGCATGCAGGCAGGAGTAACGAGATCTCATTCAGTTCCATTCTGTGTAATTTGAGTCATCATTGAGTCTGTGTCATGTAATTGGCACCATCTCCTGGTGGCCATATTCAATTAAAGTGAATGATCCTTTGTGTCCATATTTGGATGACTTCCGCCTCTGGTTGCGGTGATCTGAAATCTAATACCATTAATACTAATGAAGTCATATGATCCAGGAAAGCTAACATGTTTTTAGCCATTTAGTACATTATGTGCTGTGGGCACATTGTGCTTCTTTTGGATTATCTAATGATCTATGCATCTGATTTAATTTGTGAGCTTTCCATTGACATATGACACATGAGTTTAATGTTTTTACTGATTACAATAATATGTCAAGTACAAACTTATTTATAAATGATCAAAAAGGAACACTTCTGATTTGTCTGCAAATTTATAAGCATTTGTTCAGCATTGTAAAGTACAGCTTCTAATTTAAACAATACCTATTTTGTGTTGGTCAAGATTGTAGTTAATAATATTTTTTCTCGACAGGCCAAATTTGAGTTTAAAAGACTTAATAAAAATGGTTACTGAAAATCAGACAAAAAGACAAAGGTACAAGACTGCACATCATTAATGAGGGAATGAACTACAATCCCATGAAGCATTGCAAATGATGTAATCAAATGAAAAACGCTGGACAAATATGAAACTATTGATTTAAATTGGTTGATTATAAGTATAGAACAATACATTTTATTAAACAAATTCAGTTGAAATTAGTGGACTGATGGCTTCAGCAGAAGCATATGCCTAGCACACGGTAGGTCTGTCTTTAAAGGTTTATAATTCTAGTCAAAAATACATTTCCCCATGGACAAAAAAATGAATGGTATTTTTACTTCCAAAACCAGAACAATGTAGCTACTGCCTAGAAATACCCTGGCAACCACCCACAAAAGCCTAGACACCACATAGAACATCATAACATCCTAGCATCATGGTGGCGACTTTGGCTCTGCAAGCACCACTCAGTACATGTACATGTTTCATTACATGTAACAATGTAGTTGTATATAACCTCTAACTGCTTTCAGGATAACGTAACTCACGACAAAAAAAAATGCTGAGCTCAAAGGCCCCCCACAACGCACAGGTGTATGAAAGAAACATGCACTCTGAATAATGAACAAGGTGAACGAGTAGAAGAAATAAACCTGGAGGATGAAAGGTGTCGACATCAACCATGAAGCTGTCAAATACTTTAAACAGGAAGACTCCACTTACCGTGCCATCTTCCACTTTTATCATTCATATCTCTATGAAATGTAGAACATTGCACAATGCTGATTTTCGGAAAACAGGCAAGACGAACAAGAACTCAGAAAAACAGAGAATTTATACAGGTGAACTACAAAAGAAGAAGAAAAGCTTTATAAATGCAAATTCATGACACTTTCCACATATAAGTTACAAAATAAGACCTGAAACCTGAAATTAAAAAATGAAGATGGGAGGGATCGGAACGAAGGAAGTCAGTTGCTAGTTGTCACATGCAGAAGTTGACAAAAGGGCTATATTTCAGTAACAAGTCTAACTACACAAATGTCTGTTTTCACTACCAATGGTTTTGTTTGTATCAAACACCATCTCAGAATCCTCAGCAATTAGAATTCTCTCCTCAAAACTAAAATTCCAAATATTATCATATTTTTGCTACAGATATTGGGTAAATGGTCTGCACTTATATAGTGCTTTTTTAACCTTAGCGGTATTCAAAGAACTTTACACTGTGTCCCATTCACCCATTCACACACACATTCATACACCAATGACAGCAGAGCTGCCATGCAAGGCGCTAGCCTGCCATTGGGAGAAAGTTGGTGTTCAGTGTCTTGCCCAAGGACATGTAGGCATGTGGAGTCGTGTGGGCCAGGAATTGAACCACCAACTCTGCGATTAGTGGACAACCCACTCTACCACCTGTGCCACAGCTGCCCTAAACATGTGCACACAGTAAAACTACACTGGAATCTATCAGACAAGGGTCAGCTCCTTAACAAATGTATTTTAACTATGCTTTCAGGACAAGTGTATTCAGAAATGCCAGGTACAGGCAAGTTGTCATAAATGTGTTTAAAATGTAATAATTAAATTCTTCTCGTTTTTGCTGTTACAAGAATGGTTTTGTTTCATAATTGTGTACTGTGTAAACTTTGCTGAAAAAAAAAATAAATAAAAAAGTTGAGACGTTGTGTCGATGTAGTGACTCTAGGAGTCACACTTGGGAGATCGAAATACCTCCGATCTTTGAGAAAAGGCCAATGGGAATTGGCGAGTGTAATTTGGCATTCGGTTATAAAAGGAGCTGGCTTGCAACCACTCATTCAGGTTATGCGCTGAGGAGCCGAGTCAGGATCCCGGCCATTTCATTCGAGTCAGGCCGCATCAGCCGTGGTCTCTTCACTTCTCTTCTTTTTTCTCCCCAAAAAGTCAACAACCCAGTGGGAGATCTGTTTGGAAACAGCTCTGTCTTTCCGCTGTCCTCTGAAGCAGACAAAGAGCTGCTCAGAGTGTCTTAAGTATTGCGTCCGATCCAAGTAGATGTGCAAACCGAACATCGGACACAGCAGTGACAAGGCTGGGTCTGCCTCCTCCTGGGACAGTGCTTGCAGGTTCACCACCTGATCCCTAAATGGGATTGTGGGAACCTTGGTCACATATCCTGGTCAGGGTCTCAGGATCACGTGAGAGTATGTCAAGCCAAACTTCAGGCATGCAGGTCCCCAACCCTCCTAATGGATGTCTTCAATGAGAGCGCCTTTAGCTCAACTGACTCTAGGGGCTCAAACGGGTCTCTACGCAGGCCCCACAGGACTACAGAGAAATCCCACGAGGGAATGAGGTGCGGCCTGGGAGGATTCAGCCTCCTCGCGCTTCTAAGGAACCTGATGATCAGGTTGTGCTTCCCGAGGGACTTACCATCTGCTGAATACCTTCAAGGCAGGAAGGAAAGCACCAACTCGACTGCGCATCTCTGGGGGTCTGAATCGGACTAAACTAGTCAAGTTGTATGTTTCTTGCTGTAGATCCAAAAGAACCGACTCACAAGAATAATTTGTTCGTGAATTGGACTAAACTGGTCAAGTTGTATGTTTTTTTTATCTAGATTCAAATGAACCAACTCATAAGAGTAATTTGTTCGGGAGTCACACTACACTAGTCACTCTGTATGTCTCTTGCCGTAGACAATATAACCGACTCATAAAGAGTAATTTGATCCGGAATCGGAGTGTTTCACTTTGCTGATTTAGTAGCAGTGTTGCATTGTCACTGAATGGTAGCACAGAAATAACTGCCAGAGTATTTTGGAACGTGTCCCATCTGCACTGGCTGAAGAATGCTCATTCATGAAAGTCATGTAAATGATTCAGATCCAGTATTATTTTTTTTTAGAGGGAACCGGAACCCTAGGCATGTTGTCTCAAAAGGTCAATGTGTGTTAAATGAGCTGTATAATTTTGCAATAATGGTGGAAATGTTCCAAAGCTTTGTTATAGCCACGACTTTAAAGTATGTGCCTATACAGATCTCTTGGAAATATAGAATAGAATAAAAAGGGTGTCAACCAGCCCTGGTCTTCCCCAACTGACGAAAAGGTTATAGCGATTTCTGTATGTTGCAAGACAGCACAGGGAAGAGGCAGGCAATCCTGTTTAATTGCATAGGAGCGCTCAGTGGGAGGGAAGAGATTCTGTGTGATTCTTTGATCATGAAACTCAGGTAATTATTAATAATACAAAGCTGTACTTCCACTGTGTACAGCGGATGCAAATCAAACAGACCCTGCAGTTTCAAGAGATTATTTGTCGCTCAGAATTTGCCGCACGCAGATCAGTGGCAATGCCCTGTAAAGACTTGCGCTGAACGATGGTGATGTGTTTATTCTGCGGGGTGACTTTGATGTGGACATTATGTTAAAAGTCCTAATTGGACATGGCAAAGTTCCTGACAGGTGTGTGTGTGTGTGTGAACTTCCTGTGGGAAAAACCATGGGGCTGATCAGCATGAGATCGAACAGAACAGATGTTTAGAAGCACAAATAGAGTCTGGCAAATCAACATGATGAAAGCAATTATTAATCCCAGCAGTTTGAGAGTTAATTTAGCTGTAGCTGTGGTCTGTGATGTATTATTAAAGATAAAACTACAGTGGTAATGCCTAGAGCATAAGCCTCAGGGTAAGATGACAAAATGGTGAAATTAAGAGAGCTTTGTGTCAGGTTATCAGACTGAAACAGAAAATCATGTATACCATTAATCATACATCATACAGTGACTAACTGTAACTACATTTTTACCATTGGAAAACTATGGATGTCTTTTATGGTATTGCTATAGCCTGCATTTTATGTTAAAGCTATTCTATAGTCAGCTGGTCATTTTTCACAAAATAAACCCCTAAGGAACCCACGGAGCAGAGTATCCATGTATCCACTGAGAAAAAAGAGACAGTGGATTTTTCATAAACAAATGAATTCAACATCCGGTTTGCATCAGAGCTCTTTAAGGTGTTTATATTGCATAAATTGCTGTATGATTTATATGATTATTATTGTATAAATGATACTGCTTAATACATGGATACTTGCAATATATATATATAAATGAACATGAAATATTGATTTAAGTTGAATTTTTTTAATTAGCATACGCACAATTCCCTGGATAACCGGTCTGATATCACTATCCCAGGATGTGCTGTCATTATTCGGAAATAATAACTTTAATAATAATAATAACTTTGATTTATATAGCATGTTTTAGCAATTTATCACAAAGTGCTTCAAAAAAATTAATAAATCAAAACACATTCAGTAAAAACAAATATGTACACAGTAGTAAAACCTCATTTATACAAGTGATTTTTTAAATTAGACTTATAAACAAACAGATTCAGCAGATCTAATATCCCAGGGCAGAGCAACCATAATTGTGGGGCCTTCACTACAAACACTCTATCACCTTTTGTTTTGTATCTAGATTTTGGAAGAGCCAGGAGTTCACGAAAAGAAGATCTATGAGGTCTAAGTGTACCGTAAGGTCTTAAAAGTTCTGCTAAATAATCTGACGCCAAACCATGTCAAAATCAACCCTTAAATAAATTGGTAACCAATGCAAAGGAGCTAAATCTGGAGTAATATGATTGAAAGACTAAGTCTAAGTCTAAAATTCTAGATGCACCATTTTGCACTGACTGTAGCTGTGCTGAAGTGTGTTGATTTAAAGTTTAAAACAGTGCATTATAATAATCTATGTGAGATGAAATAAAAACATGAATAAACTTCTCTGTATTCCTAAAACTGAAAACCTGTCTCACCTTGGAAATGCGACTTGACTGATAAAAAAAGACCGATCTACATTCCTGATGTGACATTCAAACTTTTCATTTGTGTCAAAACAGATGCCCAAATTTCTCAACACCTCATGAATATTCTGGACCACTTGATTTAGGGTTGACTCAATCTGAATTTTTTAAAACCATGACCGTCTGTAACAACCTCTGTTTTATCAAAAATTGTGTAACAGTTTAAGGATGGGTAAGGAGGAGGTGGGAACCGGCTGAACAGTAAACGCAAGTTTAATGTCAAAACTAAAACTTAAAACAAACACAGACACACATGCAACGTGGCCAGGTGCGTCTCTCTCTCTCTCTCTCTCTCTCTCTCTCTCTCTCTCTCTCTCTAACAGGCATCTCTGGCTCCCCTTTATCGCACTCTCCCGCCGATCAGCTGATTCAGCACAGCCTGTGCACAATCATGGCCACGCCCTCATCCTTGTCACATTCCTCATCCACCCGATTCAGGCCGGGGCACCAACGGTCTGACTAACACGCCATCTCTGGAGGTGAGATGCCGCCCTTCTGGCCGTTCTGTCAGCCGGTGGTCCACCCTGTCTCCTGTGAACCTGGGGGAGAGACAAGGGGAGGCGTGGGGAAAGGGTGAGCGGAGACACACAAAGAGAGCGAAAGAGAGAAAGAGAGAGAGAGAGCAGAGAGAGAGTAGAACTTGCTCACCAGCTTTTGAAAGCGCTGTCGCCCAGTCCTCAACTGCTCCTCCACCCTCTGGCGGACACCAGCTCGCTTTTCCCCTGGTGGACCGCAGCGAGTTCTCCGGCCCCTGGTAGATGGCTGCAGCTGCTCCCCTGTCAGATGGCAGTGGTGAGGACTCCGCGATAGCGCATCCCTCCTCCTTCCTAGGTTTCACACCACTGTAACAGTATAAGAACGGACAACAAGGAGGCAGAAACCAGCAGAACAGTAAATGTAAGTTTAATGTCAAAACTCAAACTTAAAACAACATAAAACAAACAGAGACACACATGCAACACGGCCATGTGCGTCTCTCTCTCTCTCTCTCGAACTGGCATCTCTGGCTCCCCTTCATCTCGCTCTCCTGCAGATCAGCTGATTCAGCGCTGGCCATGCACCATCACGGCCCGGCCATGCCCTCCTCCTCATCACAACATGCCATCCATGGGTTGAATGGGATTCAACAACAAATATAACTGTAGGTCATCTGCATAGCAATGAAAATTAATGTTGTATTTTCGAATCACAGAACCAAGAGATAACATGTATAACGAAAACAAAATTGGCCCTAACAGGGATCCTTGCGGAACACCACAATTTATTGCTGAAGAGGAGGACATCTCCAACAGATACTACCAATTTTCAATACTACAAATAGGAAACAAACCAGACTAAATCCCCCTTAGACATACCCACCCACCTCTTTGATGTTTTCATCAAAACTGAATCAACAGTATCAAATATCAGACAACTGGATGGTGCAATTGATGATTCCTATTCCAGTGAGCTGTGTAATAAAAAAAAACCTGTAAGCCACTCCAAGACGTACAATACAGTGATTCACCATCATAAATCTTTTCTATATTTGAATTTTTTAATGAATGTAAATTTATTACATTATTAACTTGCCGTGATAGGAATTTCTCTATTCTGACTGCCATAATCTATCTCTCTCTTTTCTTTCCTCTTTTGAAAGGCTGTGGATCAGTGGGGATTCCTTTAAGACTGCAAGGGAAGCTCGGCTTCCCCTATAATGTCAAAAAAATAATGGTCAAATATGTACTATTGTGTAAACAATTTAGTGACTAAAAATGCGTTAGAACATGTTCATCTCGAAAACGAGTTCGTTCAGAATCAGCTACATATAGCAGGTCGGCTGACTCGATTTCATTCTCATACATTCCCGTAGCGTCACAGTGCATTTCCCTGTTGAAGCCGAGCGTCCATTGACTTCAATGGGGCTGCTTTGAACAGTTTTTTTCAGTGCTCCGAAACTAGACGGTCATTGGATAAATGCTGCGATTATGTCCCGCCCACGGACGCTCAGCATCTCTGGGGGTGAATGAGGAGTGGGCTGGCCCGGACTCCGGGCTTCCGCGTAATGATTGGAGGATCTGTCGAAAGACTGCTTCTCCTTTTGACTGACAGCGAATCTGTACTATAAGAAGTCGCTGAAGCTATTTGCGCTCAGTCCCATTGCGGATTTCTCAAGTGTACTCGAAAGACAAACTGCTGCAACCTATTTCTTGATATCATTGCAATCATTTTCTCGAAAAGGAACGTAGGGCAGAATTTACTTTTAAATAAATGGACAAGTTTATAATGTAGGCCGAAAATGAGCTTCCCCTCTTTGAAAGACCAGCAGCAGCCATTGCTGTGGATACATAGCTAATAGTGGACTTTTTCTTTTGCAGTTGATAATAATAATAATAATAATATTTGCTATGTTCTCCCATTAACAACTTTAAATCTTTACCCCACTATAGTTTACTTCCACATTCCAAACCCAGAAATGTGAAAAGGTTTTAGTCTATCCTGCAATAATCATATATAATATCATAAAGCAAAAATGAGCTTCCACAATCATAATAATCATATGTCAGAGCACACAGAGATGTTGTGATGGCAACTGGAATGAAGATGGCTCTTGTGAATGATTGTGTCAGCATAATTCACATGTACTGATGCAGCAATCTAATATACTTACTATAAAATCAATGCACTAGATTGCGACCGGGCAACCTCCTGCAAATACTTTATTCAGTCCGGGATTTACAGAGAAAGGAAAGAGAAAAGGATCTTACTGAAACCTTCCACAGCATCTAACACCTGTTTGATGCTGCAGAAAACAGCACTGAGTGGTTTAATTAATGTTTGTGATAGAAGATAACCTGAAGCATATGGGTAAGATTTCTCAAGCATATGATTGTTTTTTGAAACCGGAATCTAAACAGATGAAGCTTACATCAACGTACAGAAAATGCCTACACAACACGTCATTCTTTCCTCTCATCTTCTACAGAAATGTTCGGGGTTCAATACAAGTTAAGCTCAATTGGCAGAATTTGTGGCATAATGATGATTAGCACAGAAAATAATTTTGACGCATTGTTTATTAAGAAAAAATATCACAGTTACAGTGGAAGTGAATGGGGCCTGTCCATAAACATTCAAATACTCTCAGATTCAAAAGTATATCCACAAGATGTAAACATTGTACATGTTAACACAATTTTCAACCTTGTCTCATAGTGAAAACGTGACTCTATATACATTTTGGCAAAACTTGTTATACATGTTTAGTAGTAATGATTTTATGAATTTCTTCACTGAGAAAATAGAAAACATCAGAAACACAATTGTAAACACAACTGTTAATGTACAATCTTTTATGGTGTCTTATGACTCACCCTCAATTATCGCCCCTCAAGAACAACTACACCGCTTTACAACTATAGGACAGGAAGAGCTAAATAAACTTATCATTGCATCTAAACCAACAACATGTTTACTAGATCCAATACCCACTAAACTACTGAAAGAAGTGTTACCTGTAGTGGAAGAGCCTCTTCTCAATATTATTAACTTTATTTTTAGGTCATGTTCCAAGAATATTTAAGCTGGCAGTTATAAAACCTCTCATTAAACCACAATTAGATCCAAATAACCTAGCAAATTACAGACCCATCTCAAATCTTCCATTTATGTCTAAAATATTAGAAAAAGTTGTGTCCGCTCAATTGTGCTCTTTCTTGCAAGAAAATGATATCTATGAAAAATTTCAGTCAGGATTCAGACCGCCTCATAGCACAGAAACTGCGCTAGTTAAAATTACAAATGATTTACTTTTGGCTTCTGACCAAGGCTGCATCTCAATATTAGTTCTACTCGATCTTAGCGCTGCGTTCGACACTATAGATCATAAAATACTCTTGGATCGACTACAAAACTACACTGGTGTTCAGGGACAGGCATTAAGCTGGTTTAGATCGTACTTATCAGACCGTTACCATTTTGTCTGTTTAAATGGGGAAAAATCAAAAATAACGTCAGTAGACTATGGAGTGCCACAAGGATCTGTGTTAGGCCCTCTATTATTCTCAATATATATGCTGCCACTTGGTAAAATTATAAGAAAACATGGAATTAATTTCCACTGTTATGCTGATGACACTCAATTATATATCTCATCGCGACCAGATGAAAACACTAACTTATCTAACTTGACAGAGTGTCTTAAAGATATAAAATGCTGGATGACGTGTAATTTCCTGTTATTAAATTCCGATAAAACGGAGGTATTACTTATTGGTCCAAAAAACTACCCACAAAATCCCTTACAATACAACTTTAATTTAGAAGGATGTCCTGTTACATTATCCACTACAGTAAAAGACCTGGGTGTTATACTAGACCGCAACTTGATTTTCGATAATCATATTTCATCTGTTACGAGAACAGCCTTTTTCCACCTTAGAAACATTGCTAAGCTACATAACATGCTATCTGTTTCTGATGCAGAAAAGTTAGTTCATGCATTCATGACCTCGAGACTAGATTACTGTAATGCTTTATTAGCTGGTTGCCCTGCATCCTCAATAAACAAGCTACAGTTAGTCCAAAATGCAGCCGCTAGAGTTCTTACTAGGTCAAGAAAATATGATCATATAACACTGATTTTAACATCTCTACACTGGCTACCTATTAAGTTCCGTATCAATTACAAAGTATTACTACTGACCTATAAAGCCCTAAATGGTTTATCTCCGGTGTATTTAACGGATCTTCTATCGCCATACAATCCATCGCGCTCTTTAAGATCACTAAATTCAAGGCTTCTGGTCATACCTAGGATATCTAAGTCCACTAATGGAGGGAGGGCGTTCTCACATTTAGCTCCTAAACTCTGGAATAGCCTTCCTGATATTGTTCGAGGCTCAGACTCGCTGTCCCAGTTTAAAACTAGATTAAAGACGCATCTCTTTAACCAAGCATTCACATAATGCTTACTTTTTATACTACTGCTGAATCAGTTATAATGCATTAATATTATGAACATCAGCTATGCTAATTATTTCCCATCTGCTTTTCTGCTGTTATCTCGGGACGCCAGTCCCGAGGTAAATAGCGTTCGTCAGCTCCAGTTTGTATCCAGCCTCTCACGGAGACTTCAGATGCCCCATCACCATGGACTACGATCTTGAAATGGGATACATAGACAAACTATTGCCAACAAAAGCCTTCATCAGCCAAACAAGGACAATTGCATCTAAGTGAACTTCTGGAATTTAATCAAGGATGGACTTCAAAGACACTGGTCACTAATCTTGCAGTTCAAACACAATCACTGTCTAAATACTGACCCTTAACACTTAATAAGTTTAATAATTTTTTAAATCATGTTTTTTAACTATAAATAATTCTTATTTACATTATTCACGATGTTAGCCAGAGGGGAACTGGCCCCCCACAGTGAGTCTGGTTTCTCCCAAGGTTATTTTTCTCCATTAACCATCATCTTTTGGAGTTTTGTGTTCCTTGCCACAGTCGCCTTCGGCTTGCTCACTGGGGTTATAAATACAATTATTATTTGATTATTTTTAAACACGATAAAGAATCATATCTTTTCTAATTCCACAACAGGGCTCCAAACAAAACAAAACAAAAAAAATCAATTAAGGAGCCATTGGCTCCTATAGGGGGAAAAAAACAGGCGCCAAATTTTTTTCATTTTTAACTCCATTCCTTTTCGTCCCGCAGCTCGCTAACAGTGTAGTCTGTGGAGCATTCTTCGCAATTTTGTGATCACGTGCATTTTTTATGCTTGTTACTGTCACCGTGTTTTCTAACAGTCTCTTTTTTGAAATGTTAGTTCCTGCAATGAACTCCGTTTTCCCCGCTATTTCTTTGATATAAACTTTTGTAATGTATCTCGGGAAATGTAATGCAAATTTTAAAATCAAAGGGAGTAAACTTTTACTGTCGCCAATGGCGACCTTGACAGAAATTACACTCACAAATAAATTTATTTGGTCACAAATGCGACCATTTTTAGTCGCAGTTTGGAGCCCTGCACAAGGATGATGATTTATCGACTTTATAGACATTACATTTTTATCGTCTGTTAATGCTGAACTTCTGTAAAGCTGCTTTGAAACGATGTGTGTTGTGAAAGGCGCTATACAAATAAAATTGACTTGACTTGACTTGACATGTCTCATTTACATTTCCCTGCAGTTTCCAGGTGAAATTAACACTAGAGGCACTACAACAACTTTCACACATATCATGACTTCAAAGGATGAATTGACATGGTTGTTTCAGAAAATTCACTTTTCATTTTCATTTAGGTGTTGGTTAAGGGAAAATAATAATAATAATAAGTTTAATTTGTATAGTGAATAGATCAAATATATCCAAGATGGCGGCGTGGTAGCATGCAGCGGCCACTCCGGATCCAAAATGGTGCTATTTTTGTTAAAAAACCCAACTTTTGCAGCACATGGACATCGGAGCAACCAGTGGTGGGTAACGACCGTGGTGGGTCTCATCAGCAAGAACGACGAGTCAGCGGACAGAGAGGAGATGCAGCAGCTAACGGACTGGTGTAGAGCCAACAACCTGTCTCTGAATGTGGACAAAACAAAAGAGATGGTTGTTGACTTTAGGAGAGCACATTATGAGCACAAAGCTCGTAATACAAAATGACTGTGATTGGCCTATCCTGGCCAGACCAGGAAAGGCTTCAGTTTTTTTTTATCTGAATATGACAGACTCACAACCACACAATTGCAAGATATCTCATGCAAAATAATTTTCAGTGTTGATAAAAATATGTAAAAAAGGACAGATGCATGATATGGGGGGGGGGGGGGAGACACACCAATGTGTACATCCATTTTTGAGAAATAAAAGTGCCGGGTCGAATATGTAAGATTGTTTGTTAAAATTACAATGCATTTAATGGTTAACCGTAGCTTCATATTGGGAATAATTTACTTTTCTTTGTGAGCTGGTTTAATAGTAATATTCTCAGTGAAATCCAGCTGCTTAATGACCAAGACCAAATTTGCACCCTTTCAACATTTTAACAAAGTATAATTTTGAGTCCACTCCAAGAGTTGCAAATTGTCATGAATGCCATTTCTATTGGTATTAAGATTCTTTTAAAAGGGAGAGCAAACTCTGAGTTTAAGAAAGTTTTATGTTCAAGGAACCACTGTTGCTGATGACAATATAGTAATAATTTTGTTCATAATTGTTTAATTAGAAAAACTATTACAGCATATACTTTTTAATGGATAGAGACTGTATTTATTGGGTCAGTTGCCTCATTATTGACTTATTAATTTACAGAGATGTCTTTTAAAATATTACACATATATTTGTGAAAAACATAAATATCTTATGCAGTGATGTTTCTAAAACAAGATCAATCAAACTGATCTTGTTTTTAAGTTATATATATATATATATATATATAGTAATATAAGTATATATATATATATATATACACAGGAAAACAATACAACATTCAATGGTATGTTTTTTTTTTGGGGGGGGGGGGGGGGGGGGTATTTTGACAAAATTAAGAAAAAAATAACTTTTTGTCACAAAGACGAAACAAATGTATTTTGTAAATGTGTTTGAGCAAATAGTCACTCAGAAAAAAACGATATCTGCCATATGTTTTTATGTTTTTGCTAATATTTTAATAATAATAATAAAAAATAACTACAAAAAACTCATAGATTCAAAATATTGTCAATTTATTTTATTATTTTTGGATAAGTGTTCATTTATTAGGCATGAATCCACTCCTCCCACTATAGTTGGTTGATTTTAATTCTTATGATACATTGTTATTGGGCATTAATAACAAAATAAATTAATAAAAATGTCAATGTAGACTGCTGATATCATTAAATGTTTCCCTTTGGATGTTGCGTTTTATTTTCTATTTATTTATTTATTTTGCATTATGCAACTGTCGTAAGTATTCTTACTGTTCTTGGCATTAATAATAATAATAAAAAAAAAGAGTTAGCAAGCTAACCTTCTCTATCCTTCGCTAATGTCGTCAGACAGTTACCTTGCTGGCTTTATCAAACCTAGATACAAATACTTATCTAGCTCTTTAAAATTTACAAGAACAGTGTTGTGTTACAATTTACACGTACTTCTATTCATATTTATAACATATTTAATTGAATAATGTTCATTTATTTAACACAAATAATGTCAAAGTTTAAACTATAGTTAAACTTACCAGGTCACATTGTAAACAATTAAGCATAGAAGTCAGAAATACAATCTCAGTTTTGCTGAACAGTGGATAATACCTGGTTTTGAATGTATATTACCTAATCAGGGCTGGCTGACTGGGAGTAAGAGATGCTTTGTGGAAGCAATGATGCAAAACACAACGTTAGAGATCTTTTATGCTATTATGAGAATTGTTAAAATATTTTTGGTTAATTATGAATCTGTGGGAGGACAAATTAGACAGTGGTGGGTAATTAATGGGAAACACTGCAAAGGTATTACTTCCTAAAGGGGGTGTGGTGTGAGCGCAAGTTAATGCACACATTAGTCTATAGGGCTTGAAAGAGGAAATGGTCCATAATTTACTCTGCAGCCATCTGATGCTCACATCAACATCCAGCAGTTCATGCAAGTAGATAGAATGGATTTCACTAGAAAAACATAGTAAAAATTATTAATGTTGTATTATGTACAGTTGTTTTGATAAGGTTTAGTGGAAAAAGAATACGTTGGTTTCATAAATTTTGACCCAAGTTGTATTGGGTAGTTATGAATAATACGAAATTAATTGAAATTACTAATAATTCTCAGATTAGATGTGAATATAAATTGTATTATATGTTATATTTTGATACATTTTCACTGGAATGTTGATAAAAAAAGATGTCTTCACATGTATCACTCTGGTTTTGCTGTAGTTAATGTATATTTTGAAATGCCAAAGAATTTCTAAATTGTATTATTTAAAAAAATGGCTTTTGAATTAACAGGGTTGGGAGGGTTACTTTTGAAATGTATTCCACTACAGATTACAGATTACATGCTGTAAAATGTAATTTGTAACATATTCCATTAGATTACTCAAGGTCTGTAATGTACTCTAAATACTTTGGATTACTTCTTCAGCACTGTTTTTTTTTTTTCACTTGTTTTGACTATAAAAACTAAAAATACATGTTAAAAATACATTCTCTGAAAAATATCTTATGCAGTGTTGTTTCTAAAACAAAAATAATCAAATTAATCTCGTTTTAAGGATTTTTACAGGAAAACAATACAAAAATTATTATCAAGAATACATCCTAAGCTCAAAGGTCTTACTAGAAAAAAAGAAATGATGATCCAACATGAATTTTCTTGATAAATAAATATGATCGTGTCTGGTAACATGTGCATGTAAAATGGCTAGAAATAGCATTTTAGCTTAGCATAAAGCTAACAATTTACACAAGGTTTATTTCTATTTCTTCTGCTCCAAACTTACTTCAAACTTTCTTCTCTGTCTGCTCGTATGAATGTAACATCATAAGAAAGTGTTTCACCGCTGTTCAAATGCACTTTGGATCATTTATATGTTTAAATGTTTTCCATCTGAAAGAAAATAAAATGCAAAGTAATCTCTTCAGTAATCGAATACTTTTTGAATGTAACTGTATTCTAAATTCCAATGATTTAAATTGTAACTGTAGTGGAATACAGTTACTTATATTTAGTATTTTAAATACGTATTCCCATTAAATACGTGATTTATTAGCTTTTAGATCTGTTAACATGCCAAAAATATTAATCTTTTTACATGTATGAACAGTTAAGAACCTATTAATGACTTTGAATATAGTTTTAGATGAAAACCATCAGGTTATGAATGATTTAAAAGCTTGAAATCCACCGGGTCAAAATTGACTCACGAATGCAAAAGGTTTATGCAGATTCTGCAATAGGAGGGGTTAAATGAGATTTGTTTTAACTTGAAACGCCATTTTAATAACACAATGCTCATGGTATATATATATATATATATATATATATATATAAAAAAACAGAAATATGTTTTTGTGTATATGGGTGCAATAACAGCAGTATGGGTGTTTATGAGGTTCCTAAACTCTGCTTAACTTTGTTGTGTCACAGTGACCGCAGTGCATCGCCAACATAAATTAACTCTCACTGAAAATGAATGGCATCCAGTCAGTGTTAATGCCCCTTAAAGAGCCAATAAAAGTCTGTCATAAAAGCAGCTGCTTTTGCTTTCATTTGTGGCACAGTGGAAGATAAAGCTGTGTACAATGCGTACATTATATATAGCTACTTATTGCACCCTCATAGAGTGTGTTTGCATAACCCTTTACACACGAAAACGCTTGCGAGGTAAAAGAAGAGTAGGCAATATATGAAAAGTTTTTTTTTTACCTCAAGTTGAAATATTATGCCTTTTTATGGATGATTGATAGAAAAAAAAATATGGTTCTAATACAGTTTCACTAAAGTCTATATGAGTATTAAATAGTAAAAAATAAAATATTCTGTGTATTTACAGTGAGTGAATTCTTTAGTGAATTGAAGATCTTTAATGTTTTATATACTCTGTCTGAAGAGGAAAAGAAAGCTGTCTACTTTGACACCCACTTTAGGCAAAATGATTAATGTGAAAAAAACTGTACAAATCTAAAAAGTGCAGGGAATATTTCTATTTATCATTAACTTGACACAACACCCAGAATTGCAGCTCTACTGACACGAGAAATTAAACGTGAAATGAAACGAATCACAGCAAGTGTTGGGGGTAATCTGATTACAAGAGTAAAAAATTACTGTAATCTAATTACTTTTTCAAGTCAAAAAGTAGAGTAGCATTACACTTTACATACTTGTAATCAGATTACAGTTAATTAATTTTAATAACATTACTTGTTTTAAGCATATTTTTAAAAAAAAAACTCTATGTAGAATAATACATTTAAAACATGAATTATGTTTATATATTCATCTGTACTTATTAATATGCATGCAACAATGAAAAAGGATGAAATATCCACATTATTTAACAGACTGGTGTAGAGCCAACAACCTGTCTCTGAATGTGGACAAAACAAAAGAGATGGTTGTTGACTTTAGGAGAGCACAAGGCGAACACTCTCCACTGAACATCGATGGCTCCTTGGTGTTCATCTGGAGGAGAACCTCACCTGGTCCCTCAAAACCAGCTCTATCACCAAGAAAGCCCATCAGCGTCTCTACTTTCTTCGACAGCTGAGGAAAGCACATCTCCCCCCCCCCCCCATCCTCACTACATTCTATAGAGGGACTATTGTGAGCATCCTGAGCAGCTGCATCACTGCCGGGTTTGGGACTTGCACCGTTTCGGACCGCAAAAGCCCTGCAGAGGATAGTGAGGACAGCTGAGATCATCGGGGTCTCTCTTCCCTCCATCAAAGACATTTACAAAAAACACTGCATCCGCAAAGTCACCAGCATTGTGGACGACCCCACACACCCCTCACACAAACTCTTCATCCTCCTGCCGTCTGGCAAGAGGTACCGAAGCATTCGGGCCCTCACGGACAGACTGTGTAACAGCTTCTTCCCCCAAACCATCAGACTCCTCAATACTCAGAGACTGGACTTGCACGCACACACGCACACGCACACACGCACACACACACACGTCCTGAGTTGCACTTTAATTATCATCACTTTATAACTGTCTGCTACCTCAATAACTGCTATGTGCATAGAACACCATCTCATAGTATGTTATGTTTACATTACATTTTTAGAAACTGTCATCTCTTTTGCAATTCTGTGTACTGGTCGGCGCTGCACTGTCTCTTACTGTGCATTTTGTCCTGTTAATTTTTAGTAATTTATTGTACTGTCCCGTACTTTTGCACACGTTTGCATGTGCACTTTATATAGGTATGTTATTTAATCTGTGTAGTCTCATGTGGTTCTGTGTTTGTCCTATGTTGTTTTATGTAGCACCATGGTCCTGGAGGAACGTTGTCTTGTTTCGCTGTGTACTTTACTAACTGTATATGGTTGAAACGACAATAAAAAACACTTGACTTGACTTATTTTGAATTTGTTGATCAAAAAAGGTTTGTGAAAATTGTTTAGAGAGTAACTTAAATTAAAATTAATTAGCAATGTAATTGTTTTAACCATGAATAAATGAATAAAGTAATCCTATCACAATTTTAAGGAAGTAATTATAAATTGGTAGTGGATTACTTTTTTCCCAACACTGAAAGTAACTTTCCCAACACTGATCACAGTGGTCGATCACAGCCGTTTACATTATTTACATTTATATTTATGCATTTGGCAGATGCTTTTGTCCAAAGTGACTTACAGTGCACTTATTACAGGGACAATCCCCCCGGAGCAACCTGAAGTTAAGTGCCTTGCTCAAGGACACAATGGTGGTGGCTGTGGGGACTGAACCAGCAACCTTCTGATTACAAGTTATGTGCTTTAGCTCACTATGCCACCATCACTCCATTATGGATGGGAATTATAAGGAATTTAACAATGCCAGTTCAGATTCCTCTTAACGATTACAAATCCTTACCGGTTCCATTGACGAGTCTTATTTTTCAGCAAAAAGATATTAGGATGATTTTTTTGTTACCAAATGCTGAAAACATATAGTGCTATAGATTCTCCTTAAATGACATAAGAAAGAAAGAAGTAGATATGAATTAAACATTTATATTTATATCTGCCTTTTACAGAAAGTAGCTTTAATCAAATTGTCTATAATTCCCATTTTAATCACTAATATCTGACATCACACTTACAATATGTAAATTAACCTAGCCAAAACCTAGAGCAAAATTAATTTCCTGTTAATTAAAACCAAAAGAGTTGTTAAGAGTCGAGTCAGAGGAAACAATTAACAAACCTTTCTGACGGCCAGCATTGGCAGGCGAATAAATAACAATTATACAAGTGTTAATTATTCATCTGTAGGAAGAAATGCTGGAATTACCCTGACTTTAACCTGCCTGGTGCCTTAATTGTGCTCCAAAACCTCGTTATCTCAAAACAGGTAAATACGAATGTGATTACAACTCATCAGCCCTGGTTTGTGTGGCCTCTCCAAGGCTAAGTGTCATCAATGTTTGCTAGGTAATGAGCAGTGATTGGTATAAAATTACTTCTTCACCTCGTCTGTCTTCTGCCGGCTCCTTTGTGCATAATTATCAGCATATGTCTGCCAGACAATGTCGAAAGAAAAATCCCAGATCACAAAGGCTGGCTTTGAACTGGAATGTACTGCATAATGTTCAGAATATACTGAATAATGCATATCATTTTTAAATAGTAGTATATGAAACTGAACGCAACATGCAACGAAAAACATTTTTATGTTACATTATGTTAAATTGTGAATGTGCTCTGTTCTGTACTGCATATTTTGCCAAATGTTTCTGGGAATTCTATACTGAAAATGTAAGCTCGATCTCAATAAAAAAAACATGACTATGGCGACATCTTCGCAATATGCTATTATGTAGCTTGTTATACGTATTGCGGCAGTTCCAATGTGAAATGCCCACTGCGTGGCGCTACAAGCAAATTCGGTATTCTCCCAAACAGATGTGGTCTTTAAGGTTAATGCTATAATGCGTAAAAAAAAAAATTATTTCCTATCCTTAACCTTAAAACAAAACCTAACTGACAGTGCCGAAATCAAATGTGACATGAAAAATACAATTTCTGAATCAACCATGTAATTTGTGGTGATTCTATGACACTTTCAGCTCATGTGTCGACTCACATGCTCTTCAGGACTTGTACTCTGGTCCTTTGCATCTTCAATGCAATGCTCTGTCAGTTGAGCTTCCGTGCAATTTGATCAAGCTCAAAAAATCTTGTAAATGGAGTTGGTTATGTAATGAAAACATTAAAATTGATCTTCATACAAGTCAAGCACCGAGTAAATGTATTTAGATGTCATTAAATAGCATTGTTTGAGAACACTGTAATTGTGGAACATTGTGATTTGTGTGAAAGGAAATTAAATTAATTGTTGTTGTAGTTCCTCTAGTGATTATTTCACCAGGAATGAGCCATGTATATATATTAGGGCTGACGATTTAATGCGTTAATTCAGTGCGATTAATTTAATTAAAAATAACGAGTTAAAAAAATTTACACAACTAATCGCAATGCCCCCGGACCGTAATAAGGTACAAATACAAATACAAGATACAAAAAACAAATACAAGCTTGTAGTACCACCTGTTTACTCCAGGGGGCAGTAAGTGAAATTTCAGCTGTATGAGCAACACACAGTTTATACAGTGAAGAAAAACTTCAGCAGACACACAACACAAACATGCGTTACATTCTTGCATTCAAAACACTTGATGGAGCGCAAATCCAAACTATGGGATCTCAAGATGTATTAAAAGATTGAGTATTAAACTATATTTAACTTGACACAGTGACCTAAACATTTTATGTTTATGACGCAACGCACCCGAGACGCTACACAAGCATGTCTGACGCAGGTGTCCTTAAACAAGCCCTCATAATAAATCTCCAACTGATTGACAAATTCACTTGTGTAATGGATTACTGTGAACTGTGTGTCAATGATTGACTTATGATCAATAATATGGTAATAAACAATACATTGTATTCTAAAGCTGCTTTTTGTATTGTCTTATCAATGATTAACTCTTCTGCTACAGGAATGTAAAGCATTTTAATTATCTGAAGATAATTATATATATATATATATATATATATATATATATATATATATATATATATAAATAAAATTGGTATAGTAATTTGTTTCTACGAGACAAGGTTGGAAAATGTGTTTACTGTGCACAGTTTTCTATTGGTCTAAAAACAGCCAGTCCTGTGACAAACATGTCATTGGCTAAATCAGTGCAATTTTATTTGGCACCACCAGCGGTATAGAAATGACACACAGGAACTTAAAATGTATTGTAGACAAAAAATGGCTTTTTATATTCTATGAGAGAGAAAATAATTTGTGGACCACAAAACCTTGACAAAGGGTGTTTTCACACCTGGCTCATTTGGTTCATTTGTTTCAGAACCAGGCGTTTTCACCCTATAGGGTGGCGGAGGGTGGGGTCGGAGGGTGATAATGATGCACGCCTGGACCCCATCTGATGAGGCGAACAAGGGATAAAGGTGACCGGAGATGGAAGTTCGAGAGAGAGAGAGCAAAAGGCAGCTGTCCTGCATGTTTGTTTGTTTTTTGGCTTTTGCTTTAAATTCACTATTAAATTATGAGTTACACCTTCAAGCCAGTTCTCACCTCCTCCTTTCCCTTGTAACCCCTTTGCACACCCGTACAGTAGTTTGGTTCATTTAGGCATATAAGAACACGGCGATCACAATCAGATCTGCACCAAAACAATCGGTTCAAGACCGCCTGGACTATGCAGACTTGGTCTGATTTTAAACGAACTCTGGAGCGCTTCAATTGTGGTAAGAATGCAGTCTGACCCAATGGACCAACTAACAAAACAACACCCCTATTAAAAACATGAGCATACCTAATGGAAAGGCAGAGAATAAGTCTGTAGGTCAGCATGTTACTGTAATTCATAATCAAAACAAGGATGGTGACTATATTTAATATAATTGCAAGTTTAAAATAGGAGTTGTTTAATAATAACTGAGGTGGTAAATTTAGTATGATACACTCTTTTGGACAGCTGAATGGCATTAGCGAATTTTTAACTGATAAATACCATCTTTACATGGCTTCATTCATTTTGCCATTTGTATGTGTGCGTGCAAGAGAGAGAGCTCTGTGACCGTGACAACAGGCACTTTTCAAAGCAGAAATAATGCAAAAAGTGACCAATGAAGGGACAGTTCCCTTATAGCACACGTACATCAACCAGACATCTATTTGATGTGTGTGTTTACATCTGGAAGACGTATTGTGAGGTTGTTTGCAATATGTCTTGACATTTCCTCTTGACAGTCAACAGATGTTTTTTTAGACGTTTATGATTTAGAATGTTTGTTAATCTGATCTTTTTAAGATGTTTAGTTGATGTAATAGATTGTGATGCTTTCCAGATTAAACACTCTTAAACAGACATATCAGAAATGTATATGTGCAATCTAGATTTAGAAGTTGCTGTCTTCTGAAAGTGAACCAAACAAAGACGAGAATGCATCATTGTAACAATTTTAGCCTCTATCTTGAAACAAATCAAACAAGCTACAGGTCTGAAAAAACCCTAACATAATAAGAGGACCTAAGTGTTGATTAAAAATAAGTGACCCCTTTAAAATGATTTCACCCTAAAAGCATAACGGACACTTCAACTGGTCTAGAATAATTACTCTGTCTTCTACAAAGAACCCTGATTTGATAATAAAAATGTGGCCAGTGTAAAGGCTAGATATTGTTAAAAAGACAGATAGAATACGATGCAGAGAGAGAAGAGACAGTGAGAGAGATAAGTTCAGCAAGAAAATGTCAAATGTGTTTACCCTCAAGAGCCTGTCATATTACTGCCAGTTTAGCATAAGCACATCAGCTTTCAAGAACATATTAAATTAGGTCTGGCTTTCTTGTACTCTTAGTGTCGCTAAATCAAATGGAATTAATGTAAAATGGTACAGTTGTGTGCATATTTTCGTTTGAGAAAGAGTGAGTGTCGGCATATAGAGAATGTATATTTATATATATGCCAAAACTGTGCCAAACCACATCTCAGAATAGCATTCTGATATGCTATTCTTCTCACCACATTTGTATGTATGTATATATATATATATATATAAGCAATATCACACAAGCAAGAGTGCTATATGGCCCTACATCAGCACTGCGGCCGAGTGCCATAGGTAATTACAGCAGTGCTGATGTCGGGTCATATAGCACAATTGCGAGTGTTATATTGCTTATATACAACAGTTCAATGAACAAGTACATTTTAAAAAATTAGGAAAAACCGAATACAGTCATAAAAACTACTTTCTTACGTGAACGATCAGAATCTGCCATTGCTGGTTCAAAACAAATGATGCATCCAAGCCTCCGTTAGTAATTAAAAAATAGTATCATAGCTTGTGCTGTTTCTAACAAGTTACTGGATAAACAAGGATAGACAGATGGATGTGTGTGTGTGTGTGTGAGAGAGAGAGAGAGAGAGAACGTGTGTTGCCACACCCAAGCAGAGATGCAGTCAGCTTTCTGAAGGTCAGCTTTCTCAGTGGAAAAATAGACGTCCAAGTGAGGGTATTCCTCTCTATTTTGCGGTAGCTGGTGCACAAGTGTCATTCACTATAGAAACAGTGATGTACTCCGCCATTTTAAACAGTATCAAATGTGGAAACTCAGATAAAAGGTAAGCACCTTGAATTCTGTAATAAATCAGTTGTGTCTCTCAGCTGTAATCCTATGAGTCCTAATCCTGAAGTTGTCCATTTAAAGCCATTTCCTAGCTTTGGTAATGTTTTAGTAATACAAGCGATCACGGAGCGCTGTTCTACGTAAACAATGACTAACGGATTCACTTTATGTCACCAAATGGCTCATATTACACACAAAAATAATCTTATATTATCTTTAACATATGTAATTTCAAAAATAAAGCCAGTAACTCCTAACAGATCTCCATCGGGTTCTTGGTCACCTCTCTTACCAAGGCCCTTCTCCCACGATTGCTCAGTTTGGCTGGACAGCCAGCTCTAAGAAGAGTCCTGTTCCAAGTTTCCTCCATTTAAGAATTATGGAGGCCACTGTGCTCTTTGGAACCTTCAATACACTGAAAAAAAATTGTGTAGCCTTCCCAAGAACTGTGCCTTGACACAATCCTGTCTCTGAGCTCTGCAGGGAGTTCCTTTGACCTCATGGATTCATTTTGCTCTGATATGAATTTTCAGCTGTGAGACCTTATATAGACAGGTGTGTGTCTTTTCAAATTATGTACAAACAATTAAATTTGCTATAGGTAGACTCCAATCAAAGTGTAGAAACATCTCAAAGATGAAACAGAGCAATGGGATGCACCTGAGCTAAATTTCAGGAGTCATAGCAAAGGGTCTGAATACTTATACCACGCGACGTTGCATCAGAGAACAGGTGAGTGAGTTTATTTTTCTCTCTCCCCTCTCACTCTCTCTGTCATTCCATGTTGGCCTTTCCCTTGCCTATATTTTTTTTGTTGTTGTTCTTGTTGTTGTTTTTCCCCCAGGTGAGGAAGGCGGGAAAGACCAGCCGGCAGACGGTGAGCAAGGCACGCCCCATCCCAAAGGGATGAGGCAACGCCGGGAGAAGTGTAGAGCGGGCGGGTCCAGGCTGGAACGACGCACGCCTGGTCCCCAATCAGCCCGATGGGATAAAGGCAGCCGGTGACGACAGTTCAAGAGAGAGAGAGAGAGAATTACAGGCAGCTGCCCTGCCGTGTGTTACGCACAATGGTGAGAAACTGTCTTTCTCTTCGCCACAAGAAGCAGTTGAGTTCACTTCACGGGCAATACGGCAGCTGAACTACACAATGTCAATCGATATGAGATGGACGAGGGACTAAATGATAATTAATTAGCCACCTCCACTTATTTCTTCTTTTATGTTAACAACGAAATACATAATCAAAGAAGCTGTGTCTAAAACAATTTTTCACGTGGTACTTACTATAGTTAAAAGTTATGATCCTTCTGACAATGGTACATATTTCAGTTATATCAGTTAACATCAGAGATTTAAACAGTCCTATAAAGAGAAAAAAGTTCTTAAATAGTTTGCACATGTTGCCGGACCTTCTCGCCCCCGCTCCGAACGTCTCCGCCGTGGAGGCGGGTGTGCTAACGAGGAGGCTAAAGGCTACAGCCTCTAGCGTCAGTCGCTAGCGCACCTCTTGAGGTCAGGAGAGTGAGGTTTACACACTGCACAGCTATTTACCAGCTGGCTCCCATTACACTCACCCCCCTAAACCTCACTCCCATCCAGGTCACGGCTCCACTGTTGCCGGTCCTTTTCGCCCCCGCTCCGAACGGGACTCGAACCGATGTCTCCGGCGTGGGAGGCGGGTGCGCTAACGAGGAGGCTAAAGGCTACAGCCCCTAGCGTCAGTCGCTAGTGCACCTCTTTGAGGTCAGGACAGTGAGGCTTATACACTGCAAGGCCATCTACCAGCTGGCTCCCGTTACACACAGCAAATGTAGCTTTAGTCCAAGAATCGCATCTAAAGACAACAGATGTCGCTCGTATACAAAATACATTTTATAAAGTCGCTGCTATATCTAGTGATGGCACAAAAAGAAAGGGTCTCTTATACTCATTAAACGAAACCTTCCTCTTTTTATTTAAAAGCTCAGTAATAATAAATCAGGTAGATTGAGTTATTTTTGTACAAGTATCCAAGGCAAGAAAATTGCTTTTGTCTCCATCTATGCCCCAGTAGATTTTGATGCAATGTTTTTTCTGTGGTTAACTAATCAGCTGCTGCTCTTAAATGAGTATACTATGATTATTGAAGGAGACATGAATGCGCTTGCTGACCTAGCCCTTGATAAATCCACTAGTATATTTTCTAAATCACAAGAGATAATATCAGCAAATTTTAAAACTTTTCAGCAAACATTTTATCTCATAAATATATGGCGAGATCAAAACCCATCAGTTAGAGACTATTCTTTCTACTCTTCTAGACATAGACACATTCTAGAATAGATTACATCTTATGTTCTCGTGAACTTAGGATATGTTTTGAGAGCATCACAACACTTCCTGTTGTACTATCTGATCACAACCCACTGTTGGCCAAGTTTACTTACTGCTGCATATTAATATATCTCTTTTAAAAGATACAAGGTTTTTAACAGATTTTACAAGCAAGTTGAAAGATTTTTTTAATATAAACCTCAATAGTGTGGATAATCAGATGATGGTTTGGATGGCTACAAAAGGCTTTATTCGAAATTTCGTTATCTCTTTTCTAAAATAAGAAAGTCACAAATTGAGGAACTAGATCAAATTTGTCTCTCCCAAGAGATAGGGTTGAAAAAGAAATACTCGAAATCTGTTAAAATGTATTGAAGAGCTCCAGGTCCAAGTTAAATGATCTGCTTCGAAGAAAAGCTGAATTTGTTATGCATAGAGTTCGGCAGAATTATTACTATAACGGTCCAAGACCTAGCAAGTTACTGGCATTACAACTTGGACGAAGTGAATCCAGGGCTATTATCAACACCATTAATTCTCCTACAAAAGGCCTAGTAACCAATCCTGGAGATATTAATAACTACTTTGCAGATTATTTTAAAGATCTTTATCAGCCAAAGTACAGCTCTAATTTCTTTAATACCAAAAAATAGACAAGGACCATACAAAATGCTAAAATTTTAGACCAATTTCGTTGATAAATTCAGATTTAAAAATATTCGCCAAGGTTTTAGCCTGTGTATAACTGTGTATAACTGTGTATTTAGCCTGTGTGTAGCCTGTAATAGGTTTTTCGTCTTGAAAAACATATCTGTAAATTAATTCATAGTGACCAATCTGGCTTTATTCCACATTGTTTAGCTGAAGACAATATACTGTACACCGTTTGCTACATGTAATCAATGAATGCAAAGCTAACAAATTTCCATTGTGCAGTGTTATCCTTATGATGCAATAAGGTTTTGACAGACTAAATTGTGATTATTTATGGAGGGTGCTAGCAAAATCATAGCAACAAATGGCTTACACTCCCAAACTTTTGATATACTGAGAGGAACAAGGCAAGTATGCCCCATTCACCAATGTTATTTGCACTATCCCTCAAACATCTAGTGCAAAAAATAAGACAAGAACAGATTTGTTCAATTTCAATAAAGGGTACCCAAAATTCAATATCTCTACATAGATGACATTTTATTGTATCTTACAGATCTCGACTCAATTCAAAATATATTAGTGGCATTTCATATTTTTAGGAAATGATCTGGCTACAGGATCAATTGGTCCAAATCATCTCTTCTATCATTAAATAAAGCACAGAGTATTCTGATACAATCAGCAATTCCAATTACAAATCAGATTACCTACCTGGGGTTGATATACAATCTTCTCTAAAAGATATTTTATGTATAAGACATTGATAGATGGAGGACACTTCCTACTTTGCTACAGTCTAGATTCTCGACTGTGAAAATGAATATATTACCTTGGGTAAATTTTCTCAGTGACATGATCCCTTTGCCACCCCCTCTCAAAATGGTGGAAAAGACTAGACTCTTTCGTCCGCACCTTCCTTTGGAATGGAAAACAACCCAAGTTAAAATTGGCTATGCTGCAATGGGCTAAAATGCAGGGAGGTCTCTTCCTTCCTAATTTCACAAAGCATTTCAACAACATACAGCCAAGCACACTTGTAAAGAAATAGAAGCTGCAATTGTCAGACCAATTAGACTTGAGGATATACTTATTTCTGGACTTTCTTTAAAGCATTGCAAAAATCTTTTGGCCCTATTGTGACTTACACCATCAGCGCAGTGCAGAAACTATTAGGTTACGACAACAAATGGCACCTACAGACTCCTTTATGGCACAACAGGAATATTAAACATGGTTCTGAACCATTCGTATCAGAACAGTGGTCAAAGCGGGGAATAAGGACTCTTGCTGATATATGTGATGCTCTGTTTCCAAAATATTGTTGCAACTTATAATGTGCCTGCATCATCCTTCTTTTTGTTACTGCAATTGCGCTCAGCTCTCAGAGCATATGGAGTCCCATGGGGAACAGCTCTCTAAGTGCACCCAGTCTACAGCTGGCTCTTTAATCCCTCACAACGAATAATGTCAGCTGTATATCCTTAACTTCTTGAAGTTAAACAAAAGCGACTACCACTGTGCACAATCTGGGAAATCTGAGACATCTGTTGATCAAATTGATTGGGAGATTGTATGGAGTAATATTTTCTGTGCATTGAAATAATTTTAAATTTTGCCACAGGTTATACTGGACACCAAAAAACATTTCCTCATTTAACTATCTCCAACTCTCCATGTAGTTTTTGTCCTTACCAACAAGTGGGAACATTTATGCATATGGTGCGGGAATGTGAAAAGGTTTATGAGTTCATCATGTGAGAAGAAATCCCAACCCAACCAGCTGCTCTTTATGACAACTAAAATATAGGTTCAACAGATAGACAAAAGGACAATTTGGATAGCAGGTTTATCTGTTAATCTCCCAAAAGGATAATTGAGCAAAGATGGCTTCCTCCTCATACTCTATCTGTGCGACACTGGTTACTTCAGTTTCATGACATAATAATGCTGGTACTCTCAACAGCCAGAATAAATAAGGCCAGAGCTTCAACTCTTGAGGCATGGAAAGCTACTGCAGAAGAACTGACAGAAAGGTGTTGTCCCTGTAATAAGTGCACTGTATGTCGCTTTGGATATGTTTTTTGTTATGTTTCATGTGAAGACTCTGGGCAATCTGTAATTGACCTTCTTTATATAAAACCAATAAAAAAACAGTTTTTTTTTATCTTTTCTGTTCTTTACAGTAAATATATAATTCTAATCACCAATAGCATGGATGAGTTAAAGAAGCCATTAGAGTCTTCTCTCATTAATATGAATCAAATCAGGAAATCTGTATCAATGCCCAACCCAAAAAAAAAAAAAAAAATATATATATATATTTTTTTTTTGTTTGTTTTTGGCACCATTCGGAGTAAATTCTAGAGACTGTTGTGCATGAAAATCCCAGGAGATCCCAGGTTACAGAAATACCCAAACCAGCCCATCTGGCACCAACAATCGTGCCACGGTCCAAATCACTGAGATCACATTTTTCCCCATTCTGAATGATTTTATGCACTGCTGCCACACGATTGGCTGATTAGGTAACTGCATGGATGATTGTTGGTGCCATATGGGCAGTACTGTGCAAAAGTCTTAAAATATTTCACAAAAACATTTGTCTTAAGATGGTTATTTATATCTGCTACTTTAGCGTGTCAACAGGAAATATACATTTTAGACTCCAAAACATTCCTTTTGCAAATAGAATAGATTACAATAGAAGAACAGGGATCCCTGCAACAGATGGCATGGCCCTCACAGAGCCCCCCACTGAACATTGAGTATGGGATTACACAAAGAGACAGAAGTAGCTGAGACAGACTAAATAAAGAAAAGAACTGTTGTGAATTCTCCAAGAAGCTTGGAACATCCTATCTGCCAACAACCAAGAAAAACTGTGTCCAGGTGAAAGTAGGAGAATTGGTGCTCTTTTGAAGACAAAAGTGTTCACATCAAATATTGATTTAGCTCTTTTTCTGTTTACTGGACTGTTTATGACGTTAACTGATTAATGAAAACTATGTAATTTTTTTTTTCACTTTGAAAGTTTTTCACAAGTGCCCAAAACTTTTGCTTAGTACTGTATATACACACACATATATATATATATACACATACAATACAGATTATATATACACATATGTATGTACATAATACAAAAAAAATAGGTGGCATTTTCTAACATTAAGATCAACTTATGTTCCTAAAATTAACCCTTTTGTGTATAACACATTTATGGTTGATTAAAACCGATAAATTCTATGTAGCCTATATTTTCTTTGCATTCGGGTGAAAGAGCAAGAGATTCAAATACAGACACCCTCTAAACTTCCTAAATTCGCTATAGCCTATTACACATCCTTCATTCTCTTACAGCATGACACTTGTCATGAATCTTTTCAAACATTCCTGCTAAACTAAAACAATGCAAAGAGGAAGTAAAAAAAAGTACTTCATTAATATTCTATTTAAACCTTTATAGCAACAAAGACTTTCTTGTTTCTGTGGATGAAATCGATACAATAGTTGTATGTGTTGCCAAGTTAGCCAATGAAAAATGGAGACAATAAAAGCCGACTGAGTAAGATGAATCTTCATGCGAGCCCAGCCAATTTTCCTCCATCTTTACAGGAACACGACTGTGCTGGACTTGCTTTGTACCTCCAAATCTGTCCGACAGATGAGATTAAATCCATAGTTGTGTGTTGGAGAGGCGGCGTGGTGACCTCCGGCCCCATCGGGCATGGGTGGAATCAAAAGCCTCGTTTCTTACACATTGAAGAGTGGGGGCCCGGAGGAGAGCGCCACCTATGAGGAGCCCATTTATCACAGGACTACAAGAGTTAAACTGCCGGCGATCGATAGGACAGGAGTTAAGAGCAAGCAGGGGGTGCTGAATGTCATCATTTTAATGAAATATAGATTTGGGTCTATTAAACAGCTTGCTGGTCGCGTATGAGAGAGTGGTGCTCTTTCTTGCGGCTAAATAAAGCCATCCATTAAAGACGAAAGATATCGATTTAGGGTGAAACTAACACTCACCTCTCTGATGTGAGCACAGTTTTACACTGGTCTGGATAATAGATCAAGGTTAGGAGAGAAGCACAATGGCTGCCGTGGGTTTTGGCGAGACAGGAATTATCAGACATTCGAGTGAACATGGCTTAGTTCTGTCTAAATGTCTCCTCGAGGTTTTCCTGCATGTTCGGCAAATTCGTGTTTGGTGGAATTAGGGGGTGTTCACACAGAACGTGTTTTAGCATTTAAAAAAGCTAAACAAAATGCAATTGAATGGAACAAATCCATGACATGACAATTTGCAATGGTGTTACAAGCCCATAGGTGGAGCGTTTGTCAAGTTGGGCGAGGCTTAGCCTTCCCCTGGCCAGTAAACTGTCTCAGTTCCCCCACCTCATTTAGCCTGCAAACTTTAATTACTAGCTTAAATGGAAAGCTGACTCTAGATCAGTGGCCGTGGCCAAATTCATCTTAGAAGTTAATCACTTGGGTCACTGTGTAGATTGTCTTGATTTCTGTATGAATTTAACATTTTAAAATAAAACAACTTTAGCGCATTTCTTACATTAATACATATTTATTTGATTATAGCTGCATTGAAACGAGTGTATCCGCATTTTTAACTTTCCATTCCTTGCATCCATTCACATTTAAATCAATAGCCTAAGCATCCAGTCAAATTCGGAATGATCCTGCATGGAGATGACTGAAAATATATTCATCAACGTTCCTTGAGTGTGTGAAGAAGACGCTCTCCACTGGATTTAATTGTAATTTCCAAAACTTTAAATCAACTGCATGACATAAGCCTATGGGTGTGGGCAGGGCCGGCCCGTGGGCCCCTGGGCAAAAATATGAAAATGGGCCCACCAGAGTGAAAAATGTCATAACTTTAAAACATCCACAGAACAACTGCAAACGTGCCGGAAGCCTTTCCTGACGCACCCTCCAGTGGCCGTGGGACTCTCACTCCCACCTACGGGGCAATTTAGAGTAACTAATGTAGTTAACAAATACAAATAACAAGTGTTACCCATTAAAGTAACTCAAAATAAGAAAATGGTTTGAATTGTATAAGACGCTGCTGACAATGTTTGAAATGCCATTTCAACTTCCCACATAACTATGTAAAAGTTTATTAAGAGCAACAAAAACAATGAAAACAAAAAGTTGAATGTGTTCAAAAGTGAATCAAAGTTAAAACATCAGGGAAAATAAGGTAACTACAGCAGTGTATAATGTATAATTATGTATAAATAAAATTAAATATTTCAAATAGGGCCTATAAAAACAACACAAAATGTGAAGAATAAGCACATACATCTTAGAGACATTTTTTGCAGATAGGATGGTTTGGTTATATTCCAGCTTAATTGCTCACATTTTTACTCTATTTTAGTTTTTTGCATCTTTATATCGGCAGTGTCTGAATTTCTTTCTGTCTAATTATACTGTTATAAGGAGCCGCGCTCCATTTCCCAGCAATGCTTTGCGTTATGAATAAATTATGCAGATTAGGGTGTACTGCTTAGCTTTACTTCTTTCCAATTTTAGATACACTGCTGTAATTTTATTTGTTGTAACTTTCAGTTATTTGTCTTTTTTTGTGATTCTTCAGAGCTCATTTTATCCGTAATGTTGTTTTTAGTTTTCACCATCATTGTGATTTGTATGTTAAATGAGTCAACGCATGTTGTATGTTTTCCTGAGTGCGTGAGTTCAAGAAACCATTGAACTTAGTTATGTTCTTAGTTAATTATAAAAAAATATATTTTTTATAATGATGTCAGATGTATTTTACGCATTTTCTAAAAATCTGATGGCAGCTGGAACAAGTTTGTATTTTTCTTTGTCATTTTGCCTATGAACATGCTAAACTATCAACTTATTTTATTTTATTAAAGTAGGATAAATGCACCTTCTTAAGGGATATATAGCTCTGAAATAAACTAAGCAAAATTGCTACTGCTGAACCGCAAATATCTGATTGGCTGTTTTACATGATCGTGGAATTTCAGACGATAAGCTTCTGGACCTGACTAATAAGCTCTAAACCTCCTGAGCTTTAAACGATGTAACTAACTGAATTTGGGTACTGACATCAAAAATCACTAGTGGTTGAAGTAAGTGGAACTGGAGAAAGTGTCTGGAGCCAAAAGCTGAGGCGTCATATGAGTTTTTGGAACACTCCAGAGCTACTTTGGAACGGCATGCATTTTGAGATTCAAGCTCACACTGCCTGAACTGCAAAAGCTGTATTGAGCATTCTTGGGGTTTGACTTCCAAGTCAAGCTCTTCAAGTCGGATCGCCAGTTTAAGGTCCTGTATTCAGACTCACAAGTGGATGAGGAACAGCACATACGTCTCCAGGCGACACCCTGACATGTTCGCCTCAGACACAGCAACCTCAACATCCCACAATTCTGGACTAGTTACCCCGACTATAAGACTCCAGACCCTAAAAATTTATCCGGCAACACTTCCAAAATTGCCTGCTTAATTGATGCTTTCGAAACAGGTAGGCTATGTCCTAAATGTATTATGCAATCAGAATTATTTAGAGCCTGAATTGAAAATGCTTATTAGAAATCAGCAATACTTAATCCATAATTACAATACACTTTGTTCCCCCTACACAAGTAAAAACTGCCAATAACAGAACAACAAACAGTAATACACACCAGTAACTTATACTTACGAATTGAAGGACGAAAGCGAACGAAAGGCAAAACAAATTAAACCACAGGAAAAGCTCCCATTCGTTGCATCTCCTAGGGGTATGACCCAACAAAGTAAAGGTAGGTGTGCTCCCTTCACAACCGTCAGACCAAAAACCCATGATAACAGGATCATTGATCAAATATTTGTTTTTATTGGAAGTAGATAAATGATTAAAGATGTACTGCAGCAGGTATTTGGGCTTCAGTGTGGCCCCTGGCCCGAAATAATAAACAAAACAACCTAGAAAGCAAAAGGAAAAAATAACTAACTATAAAGAAGGAAATAAAAATACAATTAAACTAACCTGAAATCACACACAGAAACAGAGTGAACGATATCAAATAAACTGGGCAGGTCACCCCTACAACCCAACTGCTATAGCTCAGCAAACAATCCAATTCTGAAGAGCAACAATGTAACAAAACTCTCAGCTCGAGAACACAAGGGATTCGTCTGGCGGCTGGTGGGGAGCGTGGAGGAGTGTGACCGGCCCGAAGTCACACCAGCTCGCATCTGAAAGGCAGTAAAGGGCACAAAATCAGAAACGGCCAATCTGCAAATCAGTGGCACCTGCAGACACTCAGAGTAGAAGACACACCCACGGACACAGACAGAGAATAAGAACACGGACAGCACAGCAAAAACTGCACACATTACGGAACGTAACATTATTGATCACAGAAATGGGTGAGCAGTTGGTTCCATACAGTATTTTGCGATTTCTATGAAATAGAGATGGGACCACAGAACAATAGAAGCGCAACACGGATCTGAATGAGGGGGCACGTGGTCTTGCTCCGTTCTTGAATAGTTAAGTGATTACATCTTAATATCTCCATCCATCCATCCATCCATCTATCTTCAATCGCTTATCCAAAGTTGGGTCGCGGGGGCACAGCTCCAGCAGGGGGCCCCAAACCTCCCTTTCCCGAGCCACATTAATCATCTCTGACTGGGGGACCCCGAGGCGTTCCCAGGCCAGTGTGGAGATGTAATCTCTCCACCTAGTCCTGGGTCTTCTCTGAGGCTCCCAGCTGGATGTGCCTGAAAGACCTCCCAAGGGAGGCGCCCAGCGGCATCCTTACCAGATGCCCAAACCACCTCAACTGGCTCCTTTTGATGCAAAGGAGCAACGCTCTACTCCGAGCTCCTCACGGATGACTGAACTCCTCACCCTATCTCTAAGGGAGAAGCCCACCATCCTTCTAAGGAAGCCCATTTCAGCTGCTTGTACTCGCGACCTAGTTCTTTCGGTCATGACCTAGCCTTCATAGGTGAGGGTAGGAATGAAAATTGACCGGTAGATCGAGAGCTTTGCCTTCCGGCTCAGCTCTCTTTTCGTGACAACGGTGCAATACCGCCCCTGCTGCCCCGATTCTCCGGCCAACCTCCCGCTCCATTGTCCCCTCACTCGTGAACAAGACCCCGAGGTACCTGAACTCCTTCACTTGGGGCAATACCTCCTTCCCGACCCGGATTACGCAACTTAATATCTCATGTCACAAATATAGCATTTAATAAAGGAAAGTTGACAACATTATGTTCTCAGTAAAAAAAAGTTGTTTTTTTTTCAGTGCACAAGGATTTATAGGATACGACGCTGCACAGGTCAGGCGAGAGAATGTTAGCACTTTATCTTTAATTAGATCCGCATTATCTCTCACTGGAGCTTGTTATATCAACAAAAAATAAAAATAATAGGCAATGTTTCCAAAAATATATTAACCGACTGACATCGGTGGGTGACAGGTGACAGCCGTTGTTTCTTAATGTCCCTCACAGCAGGTAGTGTCAGTGACCTGAAATTCAAGACGTTATCACGCAATTACCAGTGAGAATAAGAAATACAAATGATATGCTTGTTAAAAGCATCCGTTGTTATGGAGACAAACTGTGAATCTATAAATCTGTTGCTTTCTAATAGCAAGGGAACGCATCATGTCAGAGGAGAGAACTGACATGTGACATGTTCATCTGCCAGCATGTAACATATGGCAAAATAAACAGCCAGGAAATTTTTTCTTTCTTTACATATTGCTTAGAAAGTGAAAACGAGCCTGGCACCTTTCGCTTGCTTCCTCATACAGCACAGAGTCAGCATCTGTGGACAAATAATTATCAGTAATGTCTGATTTCAGAACAATGCATACTTTAGTATTGGCTCTTTTTAATGATTCGGTTAAAGTAATAAACGTGAATCGTTTTATAACCAATACTAAATATTGAAACAGTTTGGCTGAAAGCGATGTTAGTTTTAGTGATTAACTCTTTTCAGTAAGGATCTATTTGTTAACATTAGTTAACTGCATTAGTTAAAGGAATAGTTCATCCAAAAATGAAAATTGTCTCATCATTTACTCACCCTCATGACATCCCAGATGTGTGTGACACTTCTTTCTTCTGCTGGACACAAACAAAGATTTTTAGTGGATCATTTCAGCTCTGGTGGTCCACACAACGCAAGTGCATGGTGGCCAGAACTTTGAAGCTCCAAAAAAGCAAATAAAGGCAGCATATAAGTAATCCATTGACTCCAGTGTCTCCATGTCTTCAGAAGCGATATGATAGGTGTGGGCTGAGAAACAAATCAATATTGAAGTCCTTTTTTACTATCACTCTCCACTTTCACTTTCTTCTTTTGTTTTTGGATATATATATATATATATATATAAACAAACATTTGTATACATTAATATTCATTAATGCAATTTAAACTAAAATGAGCATATAATGAATAGTAGTTAGAGGTAATGGATAGTAATATCAATATGTAGATAAATTAACATTAACCAAAATTACAAATGATGTAAAAAAAAAAAAAAAATATTGTTAGTTCATGATATATAATGCATTATTTAACGTTAATGAATATAAATTTATTGTTAAGTGTTAACAAATTATTTTACACTTATATCAATCCTTTCTGTGTTCAAGGCGGACATGGATCCGTTAAACAAATCAGATGTCTCTATTGTGCAGTCATTATGGGTCACAGTCATTCAAGGTCCAAAATTAATGCTTGTCAAACATCAAATGCTAGCAAAAAATGGCTTGGCTGGTTACTTTATTAATAATTGAAACAATGCAATTACAATGTAAGAACAATCTGGCATGGGTTAATGGCACACAAGTGAAGCATTAAAAAACTCAATACAAAAAGTTATTTCCATATTAATGAACATAAGCCTATTACTGGCCTAAAGTTCACAGCAATATATTTTGCAAATTAATTCATCAGTCAGTCCGAGATTTTTTATAAGAGCTTGTTTAAGGATGTACACCTGTGTCAGACGGATGCTTCTGGAGCATCTTTGTTGCGTTGCTTCATAATCATACAGTTTTTAGGTCACTGTGTCAAGTTAAACGACGTTTGAAAATGAGAAAAATGTTTATACGCAAGAATGTGTTCTCATCTTGTGTTGTCTGCTCCCGGTAAGTGTAGTTTGTTTTCTGTATAAGCTGTGCATTGCCTATACAGCGAGTTTTGCTTACTGCCCCCTTGAGAAAACAGGCAGTACTCCATGCTTGAATTGCATACATTTTATAACGCATTATCTTTTGTCGAATTAATCGCACTGGATTTAACACATTGAATCTACAGCTCTAAATAGAATAGAATATTTATTGCCACATGACTGGGTCAGTGGAAATTGCTGGTAGAAAGATAAAGATTTACAAATGTGTGGTCAGAGCCAAGTTGGTTGTTTAGTCTAAGATTCCCGATTTCAGACATAACTCATTTTTGGGCAGGTTTAAGTGGTTTACGAGGACTTTTTTTTTTAGGTTACAAACTGGTAATTACCAGGGTATTATGCTATAAATGTGGTTTATGGGGACATTTTTAGTGTCCCCATAATTGAAATCACTTAAAAAAAAAAACATACTAAACAATGTTTTATTGAAAATATAAAAATGCAGAACATTTTTGGTGAGGGTTAGGTTTAGGGGATAGAATCTAAAGTTCATACAGTATAAAAATCATTATGTCTATGGAGAGTCCTCATAATGATAGCTGCACCAACATGTGTGTGTGTGTGTGTGTGTGTTTATGTGTGTAGGATTACGGTCACACCTCTCTGAATCTCTCACTTAGAGAAACGGTCAATATGTCTGAAGAGCTCAGCTGGTGTCCAAGAAGTTCCCAGCAGGAGAGAGGAGATGATAATTCCATACGCTTCACTAATTCATACTGAGATCAGACGCGCGCACACACACACGTGCATCTCACATGCATTTTAAGTTACCGGATTGACGGCAAAATAATGAGAAATTTTATTCTAGATCAGTGAACACAGACAGCATGAAAATTCATTAAACACTCAATTTGTTATTATATCGGTGTGACCACAGCTATGCCAGACGAAGGAGGCTGATTTCATCCAATATACAGGACGCATTAAGGAATAGTTCACCCAAATGGAAAATTCTGTCAATTCACACACTTTCATGTCATTTCAAACCTGTATGATTTACTTTATCATGAGGACCACAAAAGGAGATGTTTTAATTAAGTTTGTGGTCTGTCTTTTCAAGACAATGACAGTGGATAGTGCATTACTTTAAAGCTTATAAAAGCTGCATAGACTACTTTTATGTTACTTTTTAGATTTAAAGTGAGTCAGTATCAACTGCCATTATATTGAAAAGACGGGCCCCACACTATTACAGTAAAACATCTCCTTCTGTAATCTGCATAAGGAACTAAGTCATACAGGTTTGGAACCACATGAGGGTGAGTAAACAATTATTTTAAACAGCCAGTATTACTGAGGATATTACAATAACATGAGTATAACCAAAGTACTTTTTAAGCCAATTCACTCTGCATTCATGGTACTGCTTAAATGGAGAAAGACTGACATATTTAAACGATTTGCCAAGCTTACACTTCAATAGCATGTCAAATCCCCAATACAATCTGATGAAAAAATAATATCATAATTTTTGCTTATTTTATATCTAAAAAGAGCTTTTTTCCCTCAGGTCATTTAAGGCTATGTGCTTGCCAGGGTAAGGACTGATTTTCAAACTTTTGACTATCAGTGTAGTCACTACATTTGGCAGCTTTTTCTGGCCAAGAACCTAAAATCTGAAATATTTGATCGAGCACAACAATAATAGACTGGCTTGGAATAAACTCATTCATAATCTTGTGATTTTATGATCTGTTTTATAGTGATCACCAATGATATTAGTGGAAATGTGTGTAGTCTGCATAATCACAGAGGGGCTAATTTTACTTGCTTATAAATGCCTCAAACAAATCCAGTATCCTTTAAATATTTGATTCCATTGCAAATATGCTGCAAAAGGGCTGTACGTCTGTGTAACATGGAGTATGTAAACGTGCCAATATCTGTATGTAATTCCAAAATATGGACATCAAAAGCAAAGCATTTTTCTAGGTCTGCTTTCATCTCCATTTCATCCGTACAGCAAAAGGATACCATAATAAACTATACAAATTTCACATTACACAGATACCAAATTAGTATAGCAACCTTCAACACAGACTTTTAAAGTATAGCTGCATTCTCAAGGGACCACAGCGGTTCCACATCAGTCGAGCAGCTAACAACCGTTACGAATTTCCAGTGAAGAAACCTATTAAGGGCAAGTGCGGCGTGCGGAGCCCGTACAATGGTAGGTTTTCTCGAAGGAACTGATGCACTCGTGGGCTGTGGGAGAATCTCTCTTTCTTGTTTCTGGGTCAGTCCATGCACAGTTCATTCCTGGTAGTCATTTACAGAAGTAATTTACAGAGGACGTGTGGAATAGAGATCTGTAACATCTTTGTAGGGCAGGATGTCGGGAACATATTGACTACTCAGCTGGGAGACAAATATGCATATTCTTACTTCTGAAAGTTTACCACAGGGTGTGTTAAGGGCAGTTCGGTAAAGAAGCATCTTGTTATCAAGAATTTTTATTTTTTTGCTGTAGATGGATTCTTGGTTTAGATGGATGGGTAGAACGCCAGCCAGATAGATAGACGGACAGGTCCAATGACAGACAGACAGCATGTATTCTGTAACGGAATACATTTCAAAAGTAATCCTCCTCAATAGATCGACAGACAGACAGACAGACACAGACAGACAGACAGACAGCTAGACAGAATGAAGAACGACAGACAGACAGACAAATAGATAGATAGATAGACAGACGTATAGATAGACAGACAGACAGACAGACAGCTAGACAGAATGAAGAACGACAGACAGACAGACAGACAGACAGACAGACATAGACAGAATGAAGAACGACAGACAGACAGACAACTAGACAGAATGAAGAACGACAGACAGACAGACAGATATATAGATAGATAGACAGACAGAC
>JAVLUX010000026.1:35832500-36012500 GCA_032164185.1 Moxostoma hubbsi | reverse complement strand
TTGTTTTATAATGTTGTGAAGCTGGTACATTTTCTTCCGATTGAGTTTCAAATATGGCTGATTTCGAGGGGCAGAACACTGGGTGTTTTCATTGAAGTTTTAAGGAGGCGCTTAGGCCAAAACTGAGCAGTTTCAGACAGATGGCCACAGACAATTGGAAAATTATCATATATTACTAAATTATGACTGTTTTAATGCAAAAAAGGTCCTTAGAGAAGATAATAAAACTATTAAAAAAAGATCATTTCATGCCTCCTTTAAATAAAAGGAACATCAATCATGGTATAACATAGGGGTTTTCAAACTGGGGTCTGGGCCACAAAGGGGTGCAATGCATGATCACATGGAACCTCGGCATGTTGCTACTGAATGTTCCGGTAGTCTGACATCTACCCCATTAAGCTACAGACAAGTGCCATCTTCCATTAATTCCAACAATTCCAATGTCTACACCTTTTCCTGTGCAACTGGACAGAGACATGGGTTCTGGTCCCACCAAAACCAGAAATGAAGTACGTTCACATATTTAATAATGATTTTAGTTTTCATAATTTGTACTTCACTTACAGGTAGAATTAGAGTTGGGGTTTGGGTTAGTTGGTAGAGTTAGTAAAATAATTTACATCTAAAAACAACTAGCTTTTGGCACCACTCTGTGAAAGCTGAAGCTCACACGTGACCATGTGTTCCACAACACTTCCAGCTTCAGCCACTGGGGGCAGTGCTTTGAATTTCAGTAAAAACAGACCGATTTCAGCTGAAAAAGTTTTGACCTTTTGACGATTAATTCACAGGCTAACCAGCTAAATCCCACACAATATATGGTCTGTTTTAGTCCTGGGACGTACCGTCTGAGGATGAGACTGTGGTGTGAAGGTATATTTAAAGGTGCTAATTGTCCACACTACCGATTTATAATAATTTACATTCAAACAAATGTTCCAATGAACATTGTATGATGTAGTCTGCATATTTATGTTCTTCACAATTGGGAAAATGTTGAAGGAATTGGCAGGATTGCAAAGGGGTTTGATACAAATTTTAAGAAAGACTGTCTACCAGCAAATTTCTCTCTCTCTCTCAAATTGGAGGGTTATGTGTTGTCAAACATGCAAAAGAGACATCAAAATTGGGGCAGCCACAAACACTGTTATGCATAACAAACATTCTCTCTCCTACCATCTTTCTGCATTATTTTCTCACTCTATGCAGAGTGCTGTCAGGATATTCAGTAATGTCAGATTTAGTTCAGGGTTAAGTGCTGCCATTCTACCAATCTGTCCAAAAAAAGCCTGTCTGCACTCTGCATTAACAGAGAGAGAGAGAGAGAGAGAGGAGGAGAAGAGAGAGAGAGAGAGAGAGAGAGAGAGAGAGAGAGAGAGAGAGAGAGAGAGGGGGGCCTTTAGTAACCAAGTAAGACACAGAAAAATCTGAGCCATATATTCCAGTCTTTCTCTCTCTCATCCAACATTGACAAAAAAAGTCAATTTAAACACAGCAGATTATATTTCACTGTACAAACCAAAAGAACATTATTCCTGGATTACCAAATTGAATAAAGTTATTATGTGACCAAATGTTTTGATTTAGCAGGAAATAAGATCACAAGAAGACAGAATATTGCTGTTTGGCCTCCCAGAACATGTTTTGACATAAAAGCAGTCTGATGCCACAAAAGAGAGATATTTAAAGACATTGTGAATATCATGAAACCAAAGATGTAATAAATGTATTATTTCTCCGCAAAGTCAAGAGAAATTAAATTGCAGCTTATATTTGGAATTTTATTTCGCATTTTCGTTAAAATTAAACTTTCCACCAAAATGTCATCTTATTGTAATAGGTATGGATGTTATATATGTCATTACTGTAGTACAATCTGGGACGTGTACAGACATTTTGGGGGGCAGGGGCTCAAGTGAAAAAAAAAAGGGCACTTCTCATAATTATTTATTTAAAATATTACGTTAAATATATTAACACAACTCTGACTTCCTTACCAATTTATTTTAATTCCCTCACACAATTATTTCATACTCAACAGATTTCTACAAAATAATCAGTTCACACAGAGACCGTGGTCTTATCTAGTATTCACTAGGTTTATCACAAGAGCAACAGCAAAGGAAACTATGCCACAATGTGCATGTTTTCTATGTTACTAGTTTCATGTAAATATTTAGAATAAATAACTGCACCAAGGAGAGGGACATAGTTTCACTAATAATTAGTATATTTTCTAGTATATATATATATATATATATTCGTTTTGGCACAGCTTCCCTGTCAAACAAATATATGTATTGAATAAAAAAATCTAAATATCAGGTCGGTAGATGAGACTTTGTCAAGTTCCGATACCCTCCTTCCCTCCCTCTGTGTCTCCGTGCAACACACATCGACATCAGACACACAGCAGCCCCTCCCAGCTGCTATCCCAGTTGTGTTTTTCTTGGCTTGTGTGGGAGTGAGTGGTGATGAACAAAAGACTAAGCTACCAGTGCCTTGACTTTACAGCCAATTAGCCAAAAGACAAATATATTTAACTTGTGTCTTGCTAACATGCATGACTCATGAACTATTAGCTACTGCAATATCTTAGATAAAGTTTAGCTAAGGTAATATATATATATATATATATATATATATATATATATATATCATGGCATGTTATATAATGTAAAATACTTTATATGCATTTTTTAATTTATTTTTCCATTTATTTTTGCTATTTTGCTATTAGAATTAAATGTTTTTACATTACGGTAATGAGAATATACTCACTTGTCATGAAAAATAATATCATAATATAAAACAATATATATTTTTGTGATTTTGTATTAATATATGTAAAAAATACAAATCATCAGAGATCATATAATAAAAATGCTGTAAATATTTTTCATTGTTATTTCAAGTTAACTATTTTGCTACCTAATATTAAAGGTACACAATCTTATTGCAAACTGTGCTTTTATTACAATAATATATATATATATATATATATATATATATATATATATATATATATATATATATATATATATTTATTTATTTTTTGCACTATGGCAATGAGAATATGACAAAATACAAAATGCTTATACACACACACACACACACACACTGGTGGCCAAAAGTTTGGAGTAATGTACAGATTTTCCTGTTTTGGAAGGAAATTGGTACTTTAATTCACCAAAGTGGCATACAAATGATAAAATATATTCAGGACATTACTGATGTATAAAACAGCCCCATCAATATTTGAAAAAAAGTCATTTCTGATCAAATCTATACAGCAGCATCACTCCAACACCTTATCCTTGAGTAATCGTGCTAAATTGCTCATCTGGTACTAGAAAATCACTTTCCATTATATCAAATACAGCTGAAAGATATTTAGTTCATTAAATGAAGCTTAACATTGTTTTTGTGTTTGTTTTTGAGTTGCCACAGTATGCAATAGACTGGCTTGTTTTAAGGTCAATATTAGGTCAAAAATGGCGAAAAAGAAACGGCTTTCTCTAGAAACTCATCAGTAAATCATTGTGTTGATGAAGGAAGGCTGTACAATGCTTGAAACTGCCTATAAAAAAATGAAGATTTCATCCAAAGGTGTAAATACAGTCTTCAAAGTCAAAGCACAACTGGCTCTAACAAGGACAGAAAGAGATGTGGAAGACCAGATGTGCAACTAAACAAGAGGAGAAGTACATCAGAGTCTCTAGTTTGAGAAATAGACGCCTCACATGTCCTCCGCTGACAGCTTCATTGAATTCTACCCGCTCAACACCAGTTTCATGTACAACAGTAAAGAGAAGACTCAGGAGGATTTATGGGAAGAATTACAAAGAAAAAGCCACTTTTGAAACAGAAAAACAAAAAGAAAAGGTTCGAGTGGGCAAAGAAACTCAGACATTGGACAACAGATAATTGGAAAAGAGTGTTACGGGTCTTAACCCCATTGAGCTTTTGTGGGATCAGCTGGACTGTAAGGTGCGTGAGAAGTGCCCGATAAGACAGACACATCTATGGCAAGTGCTACAGGAAGTGTGGGGTGAAAGGTCACCTGAGTATCTGGACAAACTGACTGATAGCATAACAAGGACCTGCAAAGCTGTCATTGCTGCACATGGAGGATTTATTGATGAGAACTCTTTGAAGTAGTTTAAGTAGTTTTTTTTTTTTTTCAAATTGTAATAGTAATTTTTCACATTATTAATGACCTCACTATACATTGTGATTAGCTGGATGCCACTTTGGTGAATAAAAGTACACATTTCTTTCATTGAGAGAAAAATCTTTTGGCTGTCAGATTTTATTTATATTATTTTTTGCATTATGGTATATTGAGATTTTTAAGGTAAAATGTGCTTAAATGTTATGAAAACAGTGTCACATTGCAAAATCAAAAAAAAAAAGAAAAAAAAAGAAGCAAAATGTGATTTTGTGGTGAAATATGACATGTTAATTTGTTATGTTTACAAATTAACCATGGTAACCATATTTTCCACCCAGATACCGTAGTTACTGCAATTAATGTTAAACATAATAAATCATAATAAATTATCATAATGATTATGGATCTTCTCCAAACAGTCATTTTGACAAAAAGACATTTTCAGAATTTATTTTCTGTCATTAATTTAAGTCTAGATTATCTTGTCTCAGCCATAAGCAGATCTGAATAAACATGACCTGTTTGCTTTTTCTGTATTTATTTTTCCGTCAGCATCAAAGACTTGCACTCTCAGCTAATTTCCGCTCTCTGTTGTAGTTTTGCCGTATGACAGTTTAAAGACTGTTTTCTATTGTGCTGTTGAGATAGGAGCACTTGATTTATAGTCAAATTTTGTTCACGGAGGACAAAAGAGCGAAATCTATCGCAGTGTGCATTGTAAGCACACTTCACCAACATGGTAATGTGGAGAGATGCTTTTGAACGGAGGGTGAGACAAGGTGTGAAGTCAGTAGAATAGAGACTGTAATGAAGATTATGTTTGTTTGAAGAGGTGTCATTTTACAAAAATGCACCAACAACAACATGTAAAATGAGACATGAAAAAAGACTGTTGTGCATTAGACTGTGTGCAAGTGTGTTTTTTGAGCAACCTTTGGGATTAAAGAGAACCCCCCCAATTATGCCATTGTTTGCCATTGTTTCTACTGTTCATGTGTGAATAATAATGCTGGATTGATTTATTGGATTCCTACCAAAACCATCAACTCAAGGCATCTCTGGATCAGACCGGTATAAAACATAAAAGAAAATGGAGTCTGTGACACTTGACACAGAGAGGTTTTGTGGCTTCAACAATGAAACCATACAGACTTCTTACCTGAATGCATGCTGTGCTTTTAAATGGCCTTGTGTGGAAGTCAAACCTTTAGCTGGGCTCCTTTCAGCACAGCTGTGTCTTACAGAAATCATATAAATACATTGAAATATAAGAAATTCATTCAAACAAAAAGTTTTGCATAAGAAAATGAAAGGCAATTAAGAAGTTTTGCATTGTGACATTATTTTTGCGATTTTAAAAAAAGTTCCACCCAAATTCTTATTAGTGTAATGCATCCTCTGAACTTGAGAAAAGGCCAATGAGAAATTGGCAGACAGAATTTGCATGTACCGCCCCCGGATATACAGGTAAAGGGAAGCGGGCGTGCATCTGTCAGTCAGGTTTTTTGCACTGAGGAGCCGAGAATAAGGTACGGCCATTTACAGTGGTAGGTCTAGTGTTGTGGCAAGGGGGACACAACGTCTTGTTCCATCCATTAGGGAATGGAGGTTACAACAGTAACCAAGACGTACCCCTTCTGTCACTCACTCGACGTTGTCAGAGACAGTGACAAGCGAACCGCTGATACAGGTGCAAGCAAAATACTGCGTGCTAGAAGCGATTGTATTGGCTGCACATAATCCTCCCCAATGCCCCCAGAAAAGGTGTCATATACAGACCTTAGGTTCCCAGCACCCCTAAGGGGGGGGAACAAGCAACATGACCATCAAGGGAGCAAGCCGGCCAGCCGCGGACTTTTCTCTCTCCATGTTTCTCGTCATAGAGCATAAAGCTGCTGGGGCTATCTTAACGCTATTAAATAAGTCGGGGAAGGCGATCTTTCCCATTCCTATTCTTTCAGGGGGAACCTGTGGAGATCACATCCTGCCCAGGCTAGGGGGAGGTGACATGTGGCCAATACACCACATGGGTTGTCAAGCCACACGTGGGAGTGGCGCGGTGGTAGGTCCTACCTGATGAGGGAGGAGCTCTACAAACACAGCGACCGGGGGCAGAGAGACCGCCAAAGGGAGACCCAGGTCCGCCAACAGAGGGACCGTACCGCAGAAAATACATCACAGGGAGTGATGTATCACATCGAGACGTGCTTCCCCGGATCAGCAGGAGAAATACAGTCAGCAACTCTATGAAGTTGATGTGCCAACACAGCCGGGGCCCTATCAAGGAGCCAGCGGCTGCGTGCCCATTGCACACAGCACCCCAACCCCATTGAGAGGCATCTGTGGTGACCACGACATATCTGGACACCTGCTATAGGGGGACTCCAGTCCGCAGAAAACAGAGGTCTGTCCAATTGTTGAAAGTCTGATGGCAGGAAGGGGTGATTAACACACGGTGGTGCCAGTTGACCAAAAGCCCTAGACGGCTGAGGCGCCTGGGCACCTGGTCCCTGTGAGCACATAGTAACACTCGAGAGGGAGCAAGAATGAGCCAGTCTTCGAGGTTGTTGAGTAGCAGGGCAAGAGCTGCCTCTGCGACTTTCGTGAATATACGAGGGTACAGGGACAGGCCGAAGGGGAGGACCTTGTACTGATACGCCAGGGCGTTGAATGCGAACCGTAGGAAGGGTCGGTGTTGAGGCAAGATGGAGATGTGCAAGTAAACGTCCTTCAGGGCTACCGCCACATACCAATCTTGATGCCAAACGCAGATTAAAATGTGATTTTAATTTGTTTAAACAGGAGTTTGTGTAAAGTCCGGTTGAGAACTTGCAAGTCCAAGAACGGCCGCAAACCACCGCCTTTTTTGGGTACAATGAAGTAAGGGCTGTATAACCCTTCATCTCGGCTGGAGGAATGGGCTCTATCGTGTCCTTGAGTATCTATACCTTCCTGTAGTATCAGAGATGTAATCTCTGCCCATAAGGTGCTGGCGTTTTCGCCGTGCATCGAGGTGGAGGGAATACCGCTGAAACAAGGTGGGAGCCTGGTGAATTGAATCGAGTCCGATGGTCCTGGCCAGCCAACGCGACAATATGGTTGGATAGTGAAAGCCATGCATCCAAGCTCCATGTGAGGGACTGTAGGATTTTTATGCCAGGGCACCGTGAGAATGGCACGCACCGGCTGGAACCAGGTAGTGAGGAAATCACTCTTAATTGACAATGTTGGTAACGCAGCCCAAAGGGGGTGCGGCAAAAGAAAATAAGGAAAATGAAGATTTTCCTCCCGGCCCTCTACCGGGGGGACGGAGTGGTCCTGATACCATCTCAGGAGCAAACATCTTACTGCCCTGGTCTTCCATCTCAGGAGCGCTTAGGAGCTTTCTGGGTCCTATAGGGGGTCCTGGAGACGGGGGGTGTACGCCGCTTGAGAGACGGTTGAGGCAGAGATGCCTGTTGTTTGTATGCAGGGGGCCGTCTGCCTCTTTACCGCCGAAAACTGCTGGGCGATGTCGTTGACAGTGTCGCCGAAGAGGCCAAGTTGGGAAGTTGTCAACATCGCACATCTCAACAATGTTCAAGGTGGTGTTCCTGGACCACGAGGTACCAATCGTCAATCCGTGAAATCTGCGGGGAGGACGGAGTGTTCTAGTCCAAGCCCACACTCACGGTGGCCCGAGCAAGCATGTCGGCCATCTGCGCGTCGGCCTCAGACTGGGTGGGCTGACCCGAAGGTGGCAGCCCAGTCAAGTCCTCAGACACCTGAACGCTCTCCGATGTAGCGCCGATAATCTAATACTCTGTGGAGAGAAAAACTTAGAAAGAAAAGGCAGTAGCTGGCGCGGACATGTTATGGTTGGTGTGTGGGGAACTACACAACGTTTTTTGGGGCATTGGGTGAGGCTACGTGAAGCCCGAGTACATCTGTTCTCATGCTCGCAGTAGCCTGCTTACACCTGCATCGGCAGTTCATGTAATGTGGCATTTCATATAGGGATCCCTAGTGTCACTTCATTGACACAATGTCGAGTGAGTGACAGAAGGGGAACGTCTCGGTTACTTTCGTAACCTCTGTTCCCTGATGGAGGGAACAAGACGTCGTGTCCTTCTTGCCACAATCTTGTACTACCCGCTGAAATGTCTGGGACCTTGTCTCGGCTCCTCAGCACAAAACCTGAATGAATCCTGCATTCCAGCTCCCTTTTATAACCGTATGTCCGGGAGAGTGGCATGCAAATTCCACTTGCCAGTTTTCATTGGCCTAGTCTCAAAGATTTGTAGTTTTTTGGGGCTCCCAAGAGTCCCCTAGTGTCACTTCATCGACACAACGTCTCGTTCCCTCCATAATGGAATGGAGGTTACGACAGTAACAGAGACGTTTTATTTTTATACGCCAAAACCAACAGACACAGAAAAAGTTTCTTCCCACAAATCATCACTCTGATGAACAGCTGATTTCTGACTTGCAGTATCAGGAACAATTTCCTATGCAATAACCCAGTAACTCTGTCTCTAATCAGCCACCTATTAACTGGTTACTTATTATTTATTCACCATTCTCTATTTCAGAGCTGTTCATACTGTTCATATTATTTATTGTCATGTTGTATATACTGTATACCAGTTCCACATACCTCAAGTCACAACTCCTGCACAAAATACTTTTACTATTATTCCAGCATCCTTTGCACTATGCTTCATTGCACTGTGTACATGTATGCATGTATGTGTACCTGTATATCACATCCACCTCCGACATGTACATAATAGTGATAATTATAATTTTACTCCTGCATTCTTTGCACTCTGATCACTGCACTATATGTCTATATTGTTTTTGTTCGTAGTATGTATATTTGTGTCGTCTACACTGTAGCCTGTGTCTGATTTTATTTTATTATTGTGTTATTGTATTTTTGTATGTGTAAGCACATCGTGAGCAATGTACAATCCTGAGTCAAATTCCTCGTATGTGTACACATACCTGGCAATAAAGCTGATTCTGATTTTTATTTTTTTTTAAATATGCTTATTTGTATTTGCATATTAATGGTAAAATTGAGAAATGTACATGTAAACAAGATAAAAATGCATATCTTTAATGCATATATTGTTCTTTAAATCAGTTTATCTGTTTACATGGTAAGATTGAGAGAGAAACTCAGGTAATCGGTCTCACACACATTTCCACATTGGAAATTGATCATAAAAACACATTATTAAAGAAATCTACAACGATGACAGCTCCAATTGAACTCGGCAGACAATATGATGTATTATTTAATATTTAAACTGCACAATAAAAACCTCAATTTCCAGTTTGCATTACTATGGTACTTTGATTTTCTCAAATTTGACTTGGACATGCTCTTGAAAGTATTTTTTATTAGTATTATTTATCCTTTCACACTTTTTGTAACATTTTTAAACAGTATATCTATTGTTTTGTCATTTTATACCTAACAAACTTCTCTTTGTACAAATGTTTTTGCTTTAAAGTGTGCATCTGCTGTCTTTCTTTCAAAAAACGCCACTTGCTTTTACATTTTGTTATCTATTGAAATGACATTCATACATTTTTAACTGTGTCTTAAGTGTCCAAATACGTTTTGGAGCCACCGTATCTAATATTCTAATATATCCTGATCATGCAACAGGATGTTAAGGGTTATGTTCCCTTTAGAAAGCATTTCTCCAATACCAAAAGGAGCGCTGACGATTGCCGGTATTTAACAGATCACATATTTGTAGAAACATTTTATTTATGAGATATGAGATATGTCATTATTAATTCATTGACCTGTCCAACTGCTTTGAGCTGGAGACCAGTATAATAGAATGGCTCAATTGACGTTAAAGAGAGAAGGAGAGATAGAAAGACAGTAAGGCAAAGGCAGTTTGTGCTTTATGGGAATTTTACATTACGTCTCTCTTTTATTTGTAGCTAAGTGCAATTTATCATAAATGAGGAGCCAAAGACAGACTTTTAAAAAGATGCCCACGCACATAACTACACCGCTTAACTCTGTTTTCCACACAAATGAGCAATTCTCCCCTAATAAAGCTCAAATGAAGAGCAAAATCAACCATTGTAAAGCAGGCCTGTGTATATATCATATGAAACGTGCCAGGGCTTTGTTGTTCAATTATATTAGTCTAATGATGTCATAATGGCACTGAAATATAATGACTCATCCATCTATGATGTCACAATGACAGTGCCTTGCAGTTTTTTCACATGCGCTGGTGTGTAATGATAGCTTTTAATTTAATTTAATTTAATTGCCCAATTGTCACACATTATACATACATTTCTGCATATATACAGTGAAATTATTTATTTTTCACATATCCCAGCTATGCTGGGGTCAGAGTGCAGGGTCAGCCATGATTCGGCGCCCCTGGAGCAGATAGGATCAAGGGCCTTGCTCAAGGGCCACACAGTGGTGTCTTGGCGGTGCTGGGGCTTGAACCCCCAACCTTCTGGTCAGTAATCCAGAGCCTTAACCGCTGAGCCACCACTGTCCCAGCTTGTGCGTTTGTGTGCGTTTCATGTGGTATGGAAAAAAGAGGGCGCTTTTAAAGTCTTCCTTCCGCCCTCCGAGGAAAATTGTGGTCAGTTAGAGGGGGAGTTGTTGAGAATAATCGTTCAGACTCGGAGAGGGAAATTGATTTTTTTTTTTTAATCCCTGAGCATTCACTGTCTGTCCTGCAGCATGTAAAATGACACACGCTCTCATTTCACAACGACAATTCTTGGGACAACAAATGTTTCCAAAAAGGGTGAGAAAAAAAAAAAAAGGAGAATAAAAATAAAACAATGCACTATTCAGACCATTGATTTGCTGGGGGAGTTGTATTCAAGAGATGTATTCAAAACAAATCTAGAATACAAAATAGCACAAGCAACTTGAAATTTTACTTGAAAACACTTCTGTCCCATGTTCAGGGAGAAACTAAGGAAAATGAGATTTTGATGGGTGAGGCAAAATGTTCTTTTTTTCCTCTGTAGGCACAATAAAACAATAGTTCACCCAAAAAAAAATCTGAATTCTCACCATCATTTCATTTGGGTTTTGAGCGACATGACTGTGAGTAAAATATTTAAATAATTTTGTTTTGTGGTGAATTGTTCTATTAATTACATATTGTCAAGCTTTAACAAAAATTTTTGCCATCATTTACTCACCTCCATGTCGTTTCAAAGCTGTATGACTGAAGACCATCATGCTGTTTGTTCCATACACTACAAAATTCTTTAAAAGGTAAATAACACACACACACATATACATATATATATATATATATATATATATATATATATATATATATATATATATATATATATATGTAATTTTTCTTGTTTTTAGGATGTTTGGAAAATAAGACAAAAAAAAGTGCCGGGTCAGCCATGAAACAGCGCTCCTGGAGCAGATAGGGTCAAGGGCCTTGCTCAAGGGCCCAACAGTGGTATCTTGACGGTGCTGGGGCTTGAACCCCCAACCTTTCGGTCAGTAACCACTGGTGAAGATGCGTCACATCAGGTTTGACATCAACTGTCTTGCGTGTCTCATAAACATACATGATGTTTCAAGTCTGAATGGAAGCACAAATGAGATTTGAGAGCTATTGCAGATGTGTGGATTTAACAACTTACATCTGTAACACACTCTCTGTACCCCACACAAAGCTATCGTATGTCTTCAGAAGACTTGGAATACAGCACATAAATCATATGGACTACTTTAAAGGTGCTTTTTTCCACTGTTTGGATCCTGACAGCCCATGGTCACTGTATGCTTTTTTGAATGTAATTGAGCAGCTCTAAAATTCTGAAAGAAAGTCATATGGGTTTGGAACAACATGAAAGTAAGTAAATAATTTTTCGGTGAAGTATTCCACTAAGCACTTTGGCTGAATTCCCGCTGGGAATCAAAGTATACCTTTATAAAAGTGTTTTTTTTTTTTGTAATGGTTTGGCATAAAAACAATGGATGAAAGTGGAGTACTGATTCAAAACACTGCTGTCAGCATTGTGGGCCAAAGAGACACACACACACACACACACACACACACACACTGGGGGTCTGTGTTCAATTGAAAGGTTATTGTTGATGGAAAGTAAGAAACATTTGGCGTAATTTGTGTCCTGATGTTTCAAAAACCTTCTAAAAACCCACAATCCCCCTTTGGTCACTACCTGGCACTTTCTGTCTTATTGTTGAGAGCTGATTGAAAGCTATGGAGTGTGTGTTCATGTGTGTATGTGTTTAAAAGGCTAGCTGTTTTATCTATATCTAACAGGGGACAAGCAGTTCTGCAATTGGATGACCTTTATAATGCAAGAGTTACATTTCAAGTGTCAACATGATTTATCCTTCAATCTGTGTGACTTGTGTTCTTTAATAAATGTTTCTAAAACCTTCACAAATAACAGAAATAACAGAATTACCAGTCACAATGATGTTCTTTTTGTTAACATCAGTAAATGCATTATTTATCAGTGATCCATTTTTTTAAACAGCATTTCTTAAAGAAATAGTTCACACCACACTGAAAATTCTCTCATCATTTACTCACCCTCATGCCATCCCAGATGTGTGTGACTTTCTCTCTTCTGCAGAACTCATACAGAGATTTTTAGAAGAACATCTCAGCTCTGAAGGTCCATACAATGCAAGTGAATGGGTTCCAAAATGTATAAGCACCAAAAGCACACAAAGGCAGCATTAATCCATGCCATGTCTTCAGAAACAATATAAAAAAAGTGTAGGTGAGAAACAGATCAATATTTAAAAAAAAAAAAAAAAAAAATGTATACAATAAATCTCCATTTTCACTTTCACTTTCTTATTGTTTTTGGAGATTTGCATTTTTCATGCATATTGAAGAGCAGAATTTTTTCTGTAAATATGTCAATTTTTTTTTTTTAACCATTTCCCCCTTTTTGTTAGCAAAACATTACATCTGCAAATTGTTTTCGGGAACAGTATCTCATTATTAAAAGCTTCTATGCCTATGATATACAGTATGCATTGCTTTGAGAAGCTGTCAAAAATCATTCAACATGCTTTCTCTAGCTAGGCTATAAACTCAGTTCAATAATTACGCAGAATTGTTGTTCAATGACTGGCTGTACAGAAAACACCAAATAAGTTATTAAAATATACATCTGTTCAAAAGTGTACAAGTACTTATCACCTCACAGGCATATCTCACAAAACAAAGAGGAAAATACAGTTTGCTTGTGGATTACTTGTTCACTTGCTAAGTGTCTCATACAAAAGTCTTTTAAAGATTTGATGGCACTAACCTAGCAATCTTTGGCAACTCCAGGATGTAGTCTTCTGGTGCACCTTAATAGCAACCAGTCAATCAGACTGGGCCTGGTGATTTTTACTGTGGGTAATCGGTGCACGTGCCATTTGAATTGAACCTGCAACCAATAAATTGCAAACCTTCCGTTACACGAGCACAACTCCCAAACTCATTCACAAATGTATAATTACTACAAGGACAGTGCCTTTAAAGAACTAAAGCTTAAATGATTTTCCAGACACTTTCGCAATGCGTGTTGAAGCAACAGATTCTGTAATTTTGTGAAGCTTAACCAGCATTGATAATATTATACATCACTGTCAGCACAACCAAAGACTACAAAAACAGCTTGTTATGATTAATTGCTGCTCCTACAGTCTCAGCGACAGAGAGTGGGTTGTGATGCCCAAGAAAATTTCTCTCTCATATACACACAACACCAACACACATATAGTGCTGTTTTCTTTACTGTTGCATGGTAAGACAGATGGATGATATGAAACGTCCCTCAGTTCGCACCAAAAACACACCTCGTTATTATTTACGAGAGTATTGACTGAACATAATATTAGGAGCATTTGTTTTAGTTAGATCCATAAACAATGATTTGCTACTTGCTAAGCTAACAGACAGACTAAAAGCCACAAAACTCAATTTTGATTTCTTGTGGTGTTTTGTTTTAGAATTCAGCCCATGTTTCAGCATTCACAAAACATTGAAATTATGTAGTTAATGTAACATGTTTCTGAAGTAAATATTTCAAATGCATATATTAACCTCATGAGACCCGTGAGGGCATTTTCCATCCCCCTTTTTGATTTGAAACTAAGAAACCTAAGAAAAGTCCATAAGAAACACACACACACACACACACACACACACACACACACACACACACACACACACACAGTACTGTATGCATGGTTTGCATGGTTATTTTTATTTTCTGCTTTAGAGTGTCAATAGAAAACTAATTATTTTCGTAACAAAAATATTTTCACAATACAACATTTTCCATAATTGCATACAAATTTTGCACAGTAATATATATATATATATATATATATATATATATATATATATATATATATATTAGAATATATATAATATATATAACTAGTGGACAGTGAGACTAAGATGTGAAATTTTAAATAATACCAAACTATAGAATTTGTTTTTACCAATTTGTATATTATGTTTGCAGGCGTTGATTATTCAAGTTTTTGAGACATTACAAACATTACATCATAAATTAGCATAAATAATTCTGGTTCAAAGTAACGTCCAGCATCATCCAATCACTGCCAAACATGTTAAAATAAAATTCTACTTTATAAATTCTGAAATAATGTACTGATTACCATTATCCCATGTCTATCCAAACATTTTGAGTGATCCAAACATCATCTGCAGTCTGAAATCGAACTTTAAATGGGAAGTTTTGATTGAATGCACTTAGCTGCATTGAGAGCTATTGAATACTCCCTTGCTCCCTATGTAGTGGTTGACCTAACCTCCAGTGTGCTGTCTGTCCTCACTGGTCCCAGAACAGTTTAAAATGCACCTTTTTTTCATCCTAATTTCATTTTAAGCCTCAGAAAGTAAGATTTTCCAGTTTTTGGATGCATCTATTAATTCTCAATATGATAACACACATTATATATAAGATATTTGAACTGAAACTGAGCATTCAGTCCACGAATGTGGTCATTGTGTTTAACAGCGTGCCGTTTTGCGATAAATCGCTCACGTTTTAATAACGGCATATTGGATGAATCTAGAAACTCTAAATGATTGAAAATCTTTTGACTCAAACAGGTTTCAATGTAAAAACTTAATTAGGTTTCTTACCAGATGTAGTTTGTTGACGTGTCAACCAAGCACAAACTCTGCTATTGCAGTCATGTTGTTTTGTCTCATGACTCTGTGCATGGAACGTTTAAAGTTTAAACCTTTACTGACAGCAGACAGTTTAAATTAAACTAAAATATGCGTTGTGTAGAGCAAAGTTCAAATACACAAGGTTAATCAAGAAATAATGTAGTAATGCAGCCTGACTTTGTCTGGATTGAGAAAAGTAGGCAATATTGTTGATTGATATTATTTCCCAACCCACTTGAAGATAATTACATCAGCATTACATGTTTCTGAGGTAGTGAAAGATGGCACATTATGATGAAAAATTATGAAAATAAACATTTCACTTTTCTATATCAATCCCCACAAGTGTACTCTATGAGGCTCTAATGGATGCATTTAGACTTGCTTGTGGAAAGACAGATTGCTCCACAAAAATCGTATCTCTTTATCTCATGACATGGTCGATCTGTCGGATACAGTCACTCAGCCCATGCATCAGCGTGCGTTTGTCGCTGGGAAAACATTTTTGGGATGGAAGCCCGTCGCCTGTAACAGCACTCCACTGATGCAAGAACCAGAGTGCTCATGAGTGTCCAATCAAATCAATGTCACCTTGGACAATTACTGGATATGATCTGCCCAGATCAAGCTTCAGGGGAAACAAAAGAAGAGGGAATAAATAAGACGAGGAATATGGAGGGAGACAAAGAGATCAGGCTTCAAAGGAGGCAGGGAATCATGTTGGGTTTGATAGAGCGAGCTGGAGATGGGCGTCGTTAAAGTATCTCTCCTTTGAGAGGATGCCAACCATGTTTTTCTGTCATGCATATGAGGATACTGATCATGCGTCAGAGATGTTGACAAAAAATACACATTTTCTGCACCAGTAGTATTGTCGTTAACGACAACTTAAGGTAAATTAAAACATTGTTAACTAAAAAAAATAAAATGTACAAATTATACACCTTATCCGTACCAATAGTATTGTCGTTAACCAAAACTAAAGCTAAATGAGAACATTGTTAACTAAAAAAAACTTATCTGCAACATTATTATTGTCGCTAACGAAAGATTTTAAAGATGAAAACAAAAATAAAACTGAAAGCAGTAAAAAGAAAACGAACACGAAAAAAACGAAAACCAAACTGACAAACTGTACGAATTAAAAAAATAAATAAATAAAAAGTTAAACAATACCATTTTATTCTCTCTCACATATGTAAGAAAACTACTCAAGGTGAAACAGAGTAACAGAGGATGTTTCTCTCCTTTATGAAATACATCACCATTGTTCATCCACAATCCTAAATTAAGAAAATGACTCTGGGAGGCAGCTGGATTTCTGGAGGGTCTCTAATGACTGGATAGCATCTGTCAGAGTCCTAGGAGAAAGTCTCGGCATACAGGAAAGCCCTCATAGACATGGGTAATGAAATCACTGTGTTATTAGCTCTGTTCGGAGTAATACCCCTAATGGGTAATTATGTCCAACAGATGTGCCGTCATGAAAACATTGTAAGTGAGGAGCCTATTATTGCATTTAAGGTCAAGGGTAAGAGATCTGCCATTCTTAATTAAAGGAGCAATATGTAACATTGGCATCAAGCATTTAAAATGGGTAATGTCATCCAAATGACAAAATTCAAAATATTGGAGAGAGTTATCTCATGCCCAACAGCCCCCCTCCCCCCAGACTCTAATCTCACATAGGTTGAGGGCACGCAACAGGAACGAGCAAACTGACAATAAGTTGACAAGCTAATGTATACGTTTGCAATGTTTTTATTGTTTGCACATTAGAAACCAGCTCATGTGGATTTTTTATAACTCTGTCAATGTTAGCTAGATGTATTGCAGGGCTGCAGCATGCTGTGTTTGCCTGCTAACTTGTCTCAAATCTGGCAACCCGGGGTGTCGAAATACTATTGGGAAATGGGCAGTGAGCGGGATCACACAGGCGATACCCAGACAGAAATTCTGGCCCAGAACGGCCATTTCAAAATAGAATATGCTAGCTATAGCATTGTTTTCAGAGAAGCCAGTATTTCAACTTAGCATGTTTCCTAAATCTCTGATAACATATTATGATAATTGTTTGTTTTAGTACAGTAAATATACTACATATTGCACCTTTAAGTACAACAAGAGTAATGTGAACATGAAAGTGAAGTTTGAACAAGTGAAGGTGTCCATTTCTCTAGTTAAAATGGAGCACTTGATGTAGCCTACATACAGTAGTGATTCCAAATCAGTCACTTGTGACGGTCCACTTAAATTAGGATACTGCCTTAGAAGGTAGCAGCCTAACTTGCTGAAACAAGCAGCTTAAACCGATTCCCCAGCCTGGTTTTGGTCACTTGTCAGCAGGCTAAGCTAAAAGACCACCAGAAGACAAGCTTGGCCAGGCTAGGGAATCCGATAGACCAGGTTGAACCAGATAAGACCACCTTAAGCTGCTTTTGAGATGTTTTTGAGCAGGGTTTATAGGAAGTATACAGCAAGGCAGCTGCCAAACAGAGCTATTATGTCTGTCGAACTCCAGGCAGGCCTATATTTTACAGCATACCAATCTGAAAAGAAAAACCTGTGATTATAAAGACTTAAATTGATTTAATTAGACACTTGTCCGACAAGCTTGCGAACAGACGTGGCACGGCTGGTTGAAAACTCAAACGAACATGCCCATATCCCCTTGACACCCGTCACCTCATTTAAAGAAATAATAGATCTCTCACTCTGTTCTAAAAATACCTTTGGGAGAGAAATGTGTGAGGCTGAGAAATCTATAATTAATGTGGTCATATTTAGCAGCTGTTGGAAATAAGATGTGCTCCCGCTCTTGTTCTCTCACTCTCTTGTCTTCCCTGTGTTTTCTCTCTCTTTTCTCACATTCTCGATTTCTTTCAGGCGGATTTATGTCAAGGAACCTGATAATGCCAGTGTGAATGAGGATAGGCGTGAATATAACCAAAGCATCTGAGATTTGTCTCTGAATCCATCAAATGCTTGACAGCTTATGGGGGTAATTAGCAGCTGAAAGGTTTTCCATCCTTGGGGCATTTGGGGCACATGGACTAGGGTAAGAGAGAGAGAGAGAGAGAGAGAGAGAGAGAGAGAGAGAAACAGAGAAAGATTGATCCCTCCAGACCAACTAGAGTGTAAAGGATTGCAACTACATGATGAAATAGTAGGTAGACTTGCATTAACAAAGCTTTCTAGAATGTTTCAAGACTCTTGAGTCTTACATCTTTAATAGTTTAGGCTAATGAGAAGTCTGTTAGATGTGAGTTCGTCTCACAGAGCAAGACTTTTGACAATCAACATAAAGTCTTGTCCATTTTGCAGTTTATATTGGCCAAGAACCACTCACCTTGACTGGAAGATGCAGTCTGGCTGTCACGTAAAGCGACTAACCACAGTTTTATCTTCTGTGATGGTTAGGGTTGGGTAAAGCCAATTGTATACAATTGAAGTAGCCAAACTTTTTTCTCCTGAACGAACTAAAGCAGCCTTGTTTTGTTTTGAAATTAGTATGTTGAGGAAAATAAATAAAGAACAACATGTCTAAAGTTTCAGTGATGTGCACAAACTGGAGAAATATCACCAAATTATCACCTTAGCATAACAAAAATTTCAGCACATTTAATTATTTATTTATTTTTTAAACTAAATAAGCCTGCTTGCCCAGAAAATTTAAATTATACTTAAATCTGAAAATCTGATGATACCATAAGTATCGACTGGCACACAAAACATGGTAGCTGTTTTTTTTTGTGGTTGTACAGGCAAAAAAAAACAAAAAAAAAACAGACTTTGTGGTCTGATTTTATATCCATCTAGAAAAGTATACAAGTATACTTTTTTTTACTTTATGGGATCAGGAAGTATTTTTCCCATAGACTTTTAATAAAATACTTCATAAAACAGTTGTAAGCCATGAACCAAACCAACCAGCTCTGAGGTAAATCTCAACATCACAATTTTCTTTTGAGGCAAAAAATATATATATATTTGAAAATCAGACAAAAAGACAGTGTGTACTTACCGTCATTCATAAGGGCACAGTCCCATTAAGCATTGCACGGATATAGCGTAATTGAATACAAATCGGTGGGAATACATTAAACAAATGATTTTAAGTTGTTGATTATAAGTATAGAAACTTCTTCTTCTTTAGTGTTTAATGGTGGTTGGCAAACCAGTTTAATGGTGCAATACCGCCACCAACTGGACTGGAGTGTGGAACGAGAGATTAAGCAGGAAATAAAATAATATTTTTTATTTATTTATTTTTTATCTAAATCAGTTTAAGATACTTAATTATATGACAATATATCTGACCTGCTGTTTTCCCCAAAGACCTGACAATGAGACATCATGATGTTTTGCCTTCCGTAATGACTGAAAGAGGCGTTCCCTCTTGATAGTGTATCTCCTACACTGAAGGAGAACATGTTCAACTGTTTCAATATATACATTAAAAGCTGTGATTTAATGAGATAAATATATAGTTTGCATGAGCAGCATTTTAAGTGTGAGTGCTTGTGAATGTGTGGAGCCGGTGCTGTGCAGGCATAAAGACAAAATCTGCTCATACCTTTAAGAGATCCTTGACTCCTACATGGAAAACACTTTCATGAGCATCATGCACTCTGTTTGTAGCAGATGAGAGCAGGCAGAGTGTTAATTAACTTTTAGCATGAGGCACATGCAGTACAGACTACACATTCATTTAAATAGTAGCCTTTTGCTGTTTAATAATCACTTTGAGTCACGTAGCAACCGGCTTTTCAGGAGTGGGAAGCTACCATCACAAAGTCAGTGCTGTTTGGTCATAACAACACAGAAACACTTCAAAATAAAAGCTCTGCCAAAATAAAAGTTATGACATAAATAGATCACTACTGTATAGTTTGTTAATAATAGTCTGATATGTACAAATAGATAAGTAGTTTAAGGTGAAGAAACACTGACTCGATTATTTCATTCACAGTGTGTCATGGGAGTGGGCGGTTGCTCCTAAGCACATTTCGCAGGCTTAGTTGTCCGCGGTTCTCTGATTGGTAAAGCTTTCTCTGCTGGATCATGGGTAATGTAGTTGTTCACAATGAATCCCACTATCAAACACAATAAACTTGAAATAGGCATATACCATCGATGAATGACCTTTGAACTCATGGTAAGTCTGTCTTTAAAGGTGTATAAATTGTAGTTTAAAATCAATTTGCCTATGGAAAAAAAATTAATGGGTATTGCGCTTGGTGGTGAATCTTAGCAAAGTTCTGGCAGTGTCAGAAATTTTACTTCACAGTCCTACAATGTGAAGGTCAAATGAGATAGAAGTGACCTGATCTCATAGAATCATGTTATGATACCTTAAATTTGGAAAAAAAATATTTTGATGTGGCTTTTCTATGTATTACAGTGGTTTCAAGGTGAATTGAACAATAGAGGTGCTACAAAAATGGCTTTTATTCATTTTCACACAAACCACAAGTAAAACAGCAGATTATCAGTTCTTAAATCTTGTTCTTTTCACAATGATATCTTATGATCAATAATGTTTTTAATTATTATAAAAACACTTTTACTATACCGTATAACTTTGAAGGTGATATTTTAATGTTTGCATTAGATAAACAACTACATTTACAATAGTGGTGGTAATTTTGATTAATTTCAGTCACTCAATTCTTCAGATTCCTGATTCCATCAATGATTAGTTCATTGACCATATCTTCAAGATACGCCTTTGCACCTGCAAGTGGCTCCAAATGACAGTCTTTTAAGTAATTATATTGAACCGAAAGCAATAACTCTCAACCAGAACAAGTCTAATGATCCTTTAATAAAATGAAACTAAGAAACTTCAGCACTGCAGAGTGTTAAAGCATCATATGTCTTTCCCCACAAATAACAACAAAGCATATCTATTGTACTGTGATCTGCTGAGCATGACTTTTAATCAAGCTATACAAATAGAAGACAACAATACTAGGGTACAAATATTTATGAGTTTCAATAATGTCTGTATGTCATTGTAATGTGTAGTCATCACTCACTTTAATTCATAATTCATCGGGCCCCTTTTCTTGCTAAACTAGATTGACGATATGAACAAACGACATGTAGCTCCTTCTCCCAGTCAGCAGATCATCGTTCATGATGAGTGATTCGTTCATGCCGGTCCCAAACGAGTTTAGCAGTACATTCGGTTCATTCACGACATGAACAAAATGACCAACTAGTTAAGCGGTGTATTTGCTCAGTGGGTCCAATCAAAGATATGCTCCTTCACAGCCCGCTCTCTAATGCTATTGGCTGGCGCTGAAGTCAGTCTTTACAAGCAGGAGAAGGGAAGACAAATGGAATTTGCATGTGTACAAATGTACCAAGACACTTTAAAAATTGAGTTTAAACTCCACAACTATTTTAACCACAAACGGCAGGTATTATTCTCCCTATTTTTTGTCAAATGCTGGGCTTAATTATTACTAAGACAAAGAAAAAGTTCAAGAAAAGCCTAAATATCATACACTATGCGTCAAAGCAGAATTTTCCATCCATAATTCATGTCATTTTTACAGTACGTCTTCAGTCATTTTTACACATTCATAAATAGGGGATCATGCTTTGAGGGTATTTATGAAATTGTCTTAAGTGCATTTCACCGATTTCTCTCCTTTTTGAATGAGATGACTCAAATGCCGATCTGAGTGAACGAGTTTACCAATATATTCAGTTCGTTCCCGAACCACCTCGTGTCGCGTTCAGACTCAAATGACCGACTAGTTCAGCAAAGGAGCGTTTTTATTCAGTGGGTTGAACCATTGATTTGCTCATTCACAGCGTGCATTCGAATGCTACTGGCTCATGCTATAGTCAGTCTTTACAGGCACGAAAAGCAGCTGGTCATTGGCTTCAAAAGGGAGAGACGTCAGTGAACGAAAAATATGAGTCGAATGATTCGTTCAATACCAAAACATCACTAATTTACAACTTGTTTGAAGGCAATCAAATTGCGTGGCAGCTCAACTGATAGTGTTGTACGAGTCCTGAAGAGCATGCAAGTCGAAAGTGTTATAGAAACACCATAAACTGGCATGTTTGCTTCAGCAAGTTCGTTTTCATCTCACATTTGCTTTTTATGTCACTATCGGTTGGGTTTATGTTTAAGGTTTAGGGTAGCGAGGGAGGTTTGCAGATTTAAATCTCGATAATGCATTCATCTGAAAAACCTCAAATGTTTGTGAGAAATTGTACTCGCTTTTAGTGCCACACAGTGGACATTTAATCTCATAGCAGCTGCAATACGTGTAGGGAACCACGTTATATCATTTAGCAAGTGATGTAATGCTCATGAGATCAGGCTGGATAAAACACTCAACGCTGTCAATCAAAATTATTGGGACGAAAGTCTTGGTTATGATGTGTATCATACAATTTGACATAACTTTGCACAGTGTGCCATGGCTTTTACCAAATCTCTCAGTGGGATCATGTTATAAAGTCTGACATGCAACAATCGGGACCAAAAAATCATAGTGGGCATCATCCAACATTAGGCCAAACCGATGCGATTCTACACCTACTGTACAAACCATACATTTGCAAACTGCACATTTGTAAATGACTGGGCATAAACAAACTCTGAATTAACTCTGAATTGTAAACTTCTCTACTGCCGATTCCCTCTCAGAGAGTAGCCAAAGTGCTGATAATGAATAGAGATTATATTTAGGGCCCTGTGCTTCCAAACTTCATTCACGTAAATGGTTTTAATGAGAACATTTGTGGGGGTTAATCTATTGGGATTTTTTAAATAAGGGGTCAAAGGGCAAACACATGCATTCACACATCCTGGGGCATTTGTCCCCGGCGACTGGGCCTGATGTGCAAACATGGTGTTGAATTCAGAGGTGCTTGTTTCATTACTCATCCAACCTCGAGACACCATTACACGGATAGGTCATCTTAAAACACAAACAAAACACACGACTAAACCTTGGGCTGAATCTATTTATTCCAGGCCTGTATATACTTGTTGGCATGTCTTCTTATGGGCAGTAATGAGTGTAAATTGTGTGTATTGTGATTGACTGTGGCAGGGAGGTGGATATTCCTGGAGACGTTTAACAGACGTGAGCTGATGTGACCTGGCAGTGGGAAGCATTACTGCGGGAGGTGAAATCTCTGTTTGGCAGATTTGTCCTCAGGCATATGCAATTAATAACTGACCTTTAATGTCTAAGTGTGTCTCAGCTGTTTGTCTTGAGACGTACACATGTTAACAACCATCAAATCAACATTAAAATCATTGTGGTTCGCAGTTAAAGACAGGGAACTCTGTAGATGTGATCGCAACCAGCCATAAAAACAAAAAATGGACTCAAACAAAACTTTGTACTGCCAGTTTTCTTAAAGAGACAGTAACATTTTAGCCATTTGTTCTACTCATCTCATATATACATATGAATAATATATACTGTATTTATTATTCCAAAATGACAAAAAAAAAGTAATGAGAAAAAAAACTACAATTGTATGGTAAAAAGGTATCATATCATAAATATGTGTTCAAAACAATTTTGCCTTATCAGGATATAAAGTTATTCAAAGACATTAAAAATGCAATTTATAGGGGGCTGGGTAGCTCAGCAAGTATTGACGCTGACTACCACCTCTGGAATCGTGAGTTTTGGAATCCAGGGCATGCTGAGTGACACGCTGCGTCTCCACGGTAACGCACTCAACAAGCCACGTGATAAGATACACGGACTGACTTTCTCAGATGCTGAGGCAACTGAGGTTTGTCCTCCGCCAGCCAAATTGAGGCAAGTCACTACGCCACCACGAGGATTTAGAGCGCATTGAGAATTGGGCATTCCAAATTGGGGAGAAAATGGGAGAAAAAATGCAATTTACACAAAACAATTTATTGAAATAAGCTCAACAAATGTTTTTTTTTTTTTTTTTTCTGGAGGTAAACTCAATTGACAGCATTTTTGGAATAATGCAGATTGCCATAAAAAAAAATATTTGATTCATCCCTTGTTTTCTTGTTTCTTTTTCTAAAAAAAAGAAGAAAGAAGCTGAAGTCTGGGTTATAGTGAGGCTCTGACAATGAAAGTGAATGGGGCCGATACAAAAACGTTAAAATACTCACAAAAGTATAGCCACAAGATGGGAACGATATGTTAACATGACTTAAGTGTGATTAAATCACTTAATAACCTTTTTTGTGTAAAGTTATATTCAATTTTACAACTTTGTTGCCATGACAACATAATACTGTAAACCCTACAATCACACAAACATTATTATTTTAAACAACTTTACAGCTCACACAATACATTATTTTTTTCCTATTAATACTTGTGTGAGTGTTTTCATACAATTTTAAGCTTCACATTTCTGTTTTTAAACTCCCCAAAAATTGTCCCCATTCACTTCCATTGTAAGTGCCTCACTGTAACCTCCATTTTTGCTTTTTTAAAAGAAAAGGAGGGACTAGTCTAAATTAATTTGCATTCAGCATTACGAAATACAATATAGATATTCCTATAAATGTTTTTCAGATATCCATAAATGTCTTTTAAACTAGAATATGAAATCATAGGATATTTGCACAAGGAAATTTAACCCAGAGCATCCCTCATGATATAAAAGTCCCTTTCACGCTTGTATTTTGAGCCTTGATCCGTGTGTGGTTTCCTGCAGATGTTTTAAGAAAATGATCGCTCTTCTACAATGCATCGTGATTATTATCTTCTCCTTGGTGAGCTATTCATGACATATTTCATGACAGGTAGCAGAGTTCCACCCCCTCTAGTCCCTAATGCACCTGTCAATCAGGAAAAAAAATCTATTTTGTTTCATTTGTGCAGACATCAGGAGGGCATAGTCATATAAAAAAAGTTATTAAGCGCTATCACTTGGATAATAATGCATTTTAAATAGCTTATTTTGAGTATGAGGTTAGAGTGATCGGTCAGAGAGATTTTCCACTTTAAACAGTTCACGTCCCCTAAGGCTCTTATCATTTAAGGATATTTAAGAAGAAACTGAAAATAGAATATGGCAAAAATGTTGAAGTAGTTTGACAGCTATTATAATGGAGAGATTTATAATCAGAATGTCCAACTTCCTACTTGGAATTCCAACTTCAACATCAGTGCGGAAATATACAAATTTGATTTCTCCAAGATGTGAGAGTATGATGTCATGCGAACCTGGCACAGTTAATGCTAGACATAAAATTTTAAGCTAATAAAATGCATCAATGAGTGAATAATTTACTGTATTTCCAGAAATTCTGGATCAAGAAATATATAGTAATAATATGGATATTTTAATTTATATAAGTGCTGTCCATCAGATAAAATATTTAATCACGATTTATCACAGATTTTGAAAGAGCTGAAAATGTATTCAACATATATTTATTTTCCTGTTAAAATATATTTATTTATTTCTCAGGAAAGAAAACAATCTTTTACACTAATGCTTTATTAAAAATTTCCAAGTAAATCCTTCCAAAGTATAAAGATAGAAATGTATTAGCATAGCACCAATTCAAGAATCATTAAACGCTTACCAAGGTCTAAGTAAGAGGTTCACTAATTGAAAGAACTAGTCCCCATATTCGTTGCAATGTGTATTAAATCTCTTAAACCCTCATCCTCCATAACGTGAATCATCCGGCAGGCTGCAGCTATCCACTTTTTTAATCATTAGCTCATGCTTTGAAAAGACAGTGGCAGCAGGTTCAAAGTTGAAATAATTTGATCTTTACGCAACAGTTTGACAGATCTTCCATGGGAGAAATCTAGCAAGTGAACGTGTTCCAATACTTTGAAGCTCCAAAAAGCACATAAAGGCAGCATAAAGAGGGTCGATAGACTTGCGGGCGGACTGATGGAAAAGTGGATGAATGGATAGATAAATGGAAGAGTGTAGAGTTGGAAAATGGAAAAGTGAAAAGGATGGATGAATAGATGGAAAAGTGGAAGAGTGAATGGATGGGTGGAGTAGTGGATGAGTGGATGGAAAAGTTAAAAACTGGATGGTTTGATAAATGGAAAGTAAAAAAATGGATGTATGGATGGAAAGAGAATAAAAATGGATGATTGATGGAAAAGTGAAAAAATGGATGGAAAAGAAGAAAAAAATGGATGATTGTTGGAAAAGTGAAAAAATGGATGAATGGATGGATTGTAAAGTGAAAAATATAGATGGATGGAAAATGGAAAAGAATGGATGGACGTATGGAAAATTGGAAGAGTGGATGGATGGATTGATTGATGGAAAAATAGAAAAGTGAAAAAAATGGATGGATGGGTAGATGGATTGACGGACAGATGGATGGAAAGCAAAAAATGGATTGATGGATGAATGGATGGATTGTAAAGTGATAAATAAGCGGAAAATGGAAAATAAAAAATGGATGGATGTATGGATAATTGGAAGAGTGGATGAATGGACAGAAAATGGAACAGTGAAAAAATGGATGGATGGATGGAAAGTAAAAAAAAATCATAGATGGATGGAAAAGTAAAAATTGGTTGGATTGCAAAATGGAAAGGTGAAAAAATGGATATATGGATGGAAAATAAAAAAATGGATGGATAATTGAGGGAAAAGTGAAAAAAATTATGAATGGATGGACGGTAAAGTGAAAAATATGGATGGATGGAAAATGGAAAAGTAAAATGGATGGATGATGGATGGAAGGTAAAGTGAAAAAGATGGATGGATGGATGGATGGATGATATCTTTATTTACAATTCGCACATGACATTTGAGGAGATTGTATGGTTGCCAAGTTACTTTCTTCCCTTACAAATGGATAACTTTGAAGCCCATCTCTCCAAGCTTGTTAAAAAATATACACAATTGGATGTGTTCATTAAGTTCAGCAGTTTACCAACTGATTTGTCAATTATCTTCAGTAATGCACCCACAACAAACTAATTTTAAAATGCATATGCACATAGACTAAATGCAGGAGAAAAGCCCTGGGGAAAAACATTCAGCTTGTTCCTAATACATTAGGCTTAAACCTCGTTACTTCTTGAAATAAGTTTACAGTAAGTTGCTTTGTATAAAAACAATTTACATCAACCCTAATTATTTGACATGACCAATAGTCTAAGACTCACACCCCCAGATATAAACCAGAGCCATTGTCATACAACTTGTTGAATTTAACAAAGGCTAAAACAACATTTCTAGCTCAGGTGGCGTCAGAGCTTATATAGCATATAATTAGGATCAAGACAAAAAATACATCTTTGTCTTTACTGTTTTCTATTCACCAAACACACTGCCTTTAAAAAACACATGTTTTCCAGAACACACATTCACCATTTGACAGAGACAGACAGGAAAGGGAGGACGACACAAGAAAGCTCTCAGTGAAGCACCAAGGCTGACAATAGAGGACAGGCACTATCCAAATGCAGAGAGACAAGTGCAAAAATCCCATTCAGACTCATTAGGCTGTGACATGTCATGGTGCTAAGACTTTTAACGTTCCTCGCCTGGCATATGAATTTTTCAGCTTGTGGCTGTTTTATTTATAGTGACTTTGTGGCAGTGACATGTTCCTCCAAGACACCTGTGATTGAGGTAAGCCAGGAGTTGCTGCCCGGAAAATACACCATTCTGCATTCTGCATCTGTATAATGTGTTTTCGTTTTCAATAAAGAGATCTAAATCATTCATAAAAGCAATAGATAACAATGGGCTTGTTTTTATCATTGGGAATTTAGATGAAAGTGCTGATTGCTTTACTGTTTCTTTGACTCTTGGTGTTTTCTAGGTGACTGAGAGTAAAAAATTACCTAGCAACCACCTAGATCCCCTAACACCCACCCTAGCTGTCGCACAGCAACATGCACAAAACCACTCAGAACACCTTAGCAATCTCATTGCAAAGTCTTCGCAATGACCCACAACACCCTAACATCGTTGTGGAAACGTTTACATGGGCAAGCACCATTCACATTTTCTTCACAAATGTAAAAATCTAGTTGGATCTACAATAAGCTTAGAAGATAATAACATTTTCAACATGAGGCATTGCATTGTGCCGTCATTTTGTACCTAGGCCAAATCTACTTGATATTTCTCCAGCCAATCGGGGTGTCCATGGAGTGGTTGGTGGGGCCACATGGAGAGAATAGGAGGTAATGGAGGGTGAAACTCTGCTCTAAAGGAAGCCTTGCTTTCTGCTGCCAAAGATGTAAGAGTGATTTAGCTTTCAGGTGTCTGCAGTAATATAAAGAGGCCACTTTACACAGAAATTATATGGAGAAATGGTAATGTAGTCTTTATGATAAGAAACGGATCCTGAAGGAGGAGCTCAACAGTAGAAGGACGGACGATGTGAATTTACCTTGAAGTGAAGCACATTATTATTGATGAATTGATATTCCACATCACTCTCTCTTTCAGCCTAGTGTCAGTTGTATAAGCAGTCTGCCAAAAGTCAATGCATAGTGCAGATTTTCAAATATGTTTTTGTGAATTTTGAGTAGGCCTATCATTAAATTGTCCTCATGCAAACAGTATATTGGAATTACATAAGCCACATTGCTCTCTATATATTAGTATCAGCTATTTAAAACCCCTAGTTGTGTATTTTATTATTATTATTTTCTATAAGTGGTTATTTGTTTCAAATATAAAACAAAGTTTAAATGAAAAAATAAAACCTAGTCGTCAACCACTTTTGTTGTTCTAAATTTACTATCAAACATTTCAAAACATGTACTGTACAGTATATCAGACATGGTTAATTAGGCAGACGCTTTTATCCAAAGTGATTTACAAAGGAGGACAAACACAATCATCGATGATGATCATTTCATGAATAGTTCGCTCTGTTCCTCACACTTGCAATTCTTTGAGACAACTTATAAAATAGATATATTTCTATCAGGAAGACTCGCAGACTTGAGTGAAATTGAAGATGAGATTTATTTGATGAATATAAAACAGAAAAGTAATGTCTCTCTTTGGCATAAGCCCGGTCTGGCGGTCCGAAGTTGTAGTATTCAGAACCGTCATATCCTGCCAGCGATAGGAGGCAGGGGCGAGGAGCCTACCCGCCGCGCAGGACGGGACTCAACTGGTGGTGGTGGGGTGGTGGAGGTTGCCGTGTTAGCACACTGAAACAGCAATGTGACTGTGAGCAGACTTATAAAGCAATGGCTTACATGTGATTGGCTTGGAATGACCCAGCTAATGGTGCGATGATGAACAGCTGCTAGTCTTCCCGCTAGAACTACGCTGCGCTTACATTTATGATTATAATTTAATGTTTATTTTAATGTACATTGGTGCCATGATTAATTGCGATTAATCATAGAAAACTGTGCGATTGATCATTTTAAAAATGTTAATAAATTCAGAGCCCTAAAATTAATATTAATTAGTTTGAAGCAGCTTATAAAGTGACACTCATTGCTCAGCTTGTTAGTTTAGACGCTCATTTGTGTGTAGGAGGTTTATTCATTTTTTTAATGAAAGGTAAGATTTATTTCACAAGTAACAGTATATTTTTGCCGGAGAAGTAATATCAGCCAGTGAATTCAGTAAAGGAAAAATGCATTAACCTTAAACATGTTCTGACTCTGCCCCAGTAAAGTTGCTAGAGCAACCGTCTTACACAAAGGAATAGCTTTACTTTGGACTCAAACTTTGTTTTGTGTGATTTATCTCACTTTTTTATTTCCTGTGTAACTCTTTCAGTACTTTCAATTTATAGATTTTTAAAGATCATTGCTTGTTCGAGATAAATGTGCAAATCTACATATTATCATATTCGACAACACACTTATATAGCACTTTTCTAGGCACTCAAAGCACTTTACATAATATAGGGGGCATCTCCTCAACTGCCAGCAGTGTGCAGCATCCACCTGGATGATGCAACGGCAGCCATAATGCACCAGAACACACAGAGGAGAGAGTAGAGTGATGTAGCCAATTCAGGGATGGAGATTAATACAAGACCATGATAGGTAGGGGCCAATGTTGCCAGGACACCAGGGTTACACCCCTACTCTTTAGGAGAAGTGTCCTGGGATTTTTAATGACCACAGAGAGTCAGGACCTTCTCATCTGAAAGACAGTGCTTTTTTACAGTATATTGTCCCCGTCACAATACTGGGGCATTAGGACCCACACAGACTGTCGGGTGAGCAATACCTCCCTAATACCACTTCCAGCAGCAACCTTGGTTTTCCCCTGGAGGTCTCCCATCCATGTACTGGCCAGGCTCAACCCAGCTTAGCTTTAGTGGGCAACCAGTCAAGAGCTGCAGGGTGATATGGCTGCTGGTATTAGAGGACTAATCGACTAAAGGATTATTCCAGGTTCAGTACAAGTTAAGCTAAGTCGATAGTACCAGTGACAATTGTGTTAAATCATAAAAACTGCACGATAAATTAGTTCAAATGTTTTAATCGATTCACAACCCTAAAATAAAGTGAGTGATTAGTTTGAAGCAGCTGGTAAAGCAACACTCATTCATTGCTCAGCTTGTTGATTTAGATGCTCATTTGTGTGTTGGCTTTTTATTCACATGTTTATTTTTCATGAAAGGTCAAATGTATTTCATATGTTACACAGTGTAGATGTGCTTAGATCAGTCGGTCAATTTAGTGATGGAAGTTTTACACACAAGTAACAGCTTTACAATGCACATGAACTGTGTTTTGTGTGACTTCTCTCTCTTATTTATTTCCTTTATTACTCCATCAGTACTTTCAATTTATAGATTTTTAAAGATCATTGCTTGTTTGAGTTTGATAATGATTGTGCAAATATGCATATTGTCATCACGTCTATTGTTGTCTGAACAGTTAGTTGACAAGACGGTCGTAAAGAAGGCCTGTGTAATTAGGCTAACTTATGCTGTATCCATGCAAATAATTTTCAGTTGAAAGCTAAGTTCCCCGTCTGTCGCTCACTTCGACATCGTGTTGAAGAAGCGACACTAGGGGTCTCTCTTGAGTGCCTAAAGATACCTCTGATCTATGAAAAAAGGCCAATGAGAGTTGGCGAACAGTATTTGCATACTCCGCCTCCGGATACGGATATAAAGGCGAGAGAAATACGCTCATTCATTCAGTAATTTTCTTCGGAGCCGATGGTCGTGTGTATGCAGTCAGCTGCGAGTAACACAACTGATCCTGCTTCTGATCCTCTGACGCTCTGCTTTGCTGTTGGATTTACGGCGCACTACTGCGGCTTTTCTCTTCACTGCCGGCGTGCAGTTTGCCCCTGGGCGCTTCGACAGCGCAGAGTTAAAAGAGTTGAAAGAGTGATTCTCTCCGTAAAAGAGTTTATTTCTCTGAAAGAGCATTACACAGCGGCGTTGAACGTCCTTTTCAGGACGCATCTTTATAAAGATGTAATTTCCGCCCCTGTGTAGTTTCTAGATGCGGTGATTTCTCCCCACCTCTCTCGGTCATAAAACACTGTCTTGCATGCCTGGGCTGCGATCACACGCAGGCAGCGTTTTATGAATGGTTCATGTTCTCAGTGCGAGAACATAGCCATGGCAACATTGCGGTCGTGTGGCTTTCTTTTGTAATGAGAGAAAGCTGTTTCAGCCGCCCCCCGCGCCTCGCCTCCTTCCTACGGTATTGACGCAGGCGCCGCGGGCGATGAACACGATTTGGGGACAATGACGGGCTCTGTTCGCCGGGTAAACCCCCTCGAACCTCCCGCCTCCCCGGCACACTTGTTTGCTTCCGTCTGAGCTCGGGATGAGCATTCTCTCCAATGGTTCATCTTCTCAGTGTGAGAACATGGCCGTTATAGCATTGCGGTCGCACGGCTTTCTTTTGTAATGAGAGAAAGCCACTTCAGCCGCCCCCCGCGCTCCGCCTTCTTCCTACGGGATCGGCGCAGGCGCCGCGGGCGATGAAGGCGATTTGGGGAATATGACGGGCTCTGTTCGCCGGGTAAACCCCCTCGAACCGCCCGCCTCCCCGGCACGCTTGCTTGCCTCAGAATTGGATGACATCACCGCTGCATCGGAGAGCGTTACAGCGGCATCGGATGCTGATCGCTCGCCTGGGCCGCCACCTTCGGGTCTGCCGCCCAGCCTGAGCCTGACGCACGGAGATCCGCTATGCTTTCCCGGGCTACTTGATCGGTCCCGCGGGCAGGTGCGCCGCTCACAGCCACGCCCCCCCCCCCGTTCCTTTCTTCCTGGACGTGCACGACGAGTTGAGCAAAGCCAAGGCTTCTTCGCTCCTCCGCTCTCACTACCCTCGCGGTGGAACGGTCCCAGACCGCTTCCACTCTGCACGCCACGGCCCTTCCTGCAACCAACGCCAGGCCAAGGCACTTCAAAACTTGCACCTTGGGTAGTCCTGTTCTTGATGTGCTGCAGGAACTGCGCTGGATGACCAACCGCGCCCCCGGGCCACGGAGGTCAGAAGCGCCGGCACTCGAACAGGCGATGGCCACCCCTTGTGGTCCAGAAACGCACCTATGGACTGGACCTGGTCGAAATACAGGAGGCAGACAAGGCACACCTTCTCCCACACCCCCGTCTCCCAGCTCCGTCCATTTGGCGCCACCGTTGACGACTCTGCCCAGCAGTCCTCAGCGGTGAGGCAGACGGAGGCCACTGCACATCCTGCCCCGCCGCAAGCCTGCCGCCATGGGCCATGCCCCGTCTGCTCGCCGACGGGCGTCCTCCTGCGGCTATGAAACACCCTGCTCCGCCTCAACCCGGGCCCAGCTCTCAGCCCCAGCGTCGAGCACTCCGCAGGAAGCTGACGCCCCCGTCTCACGGACCCCCTCGAGGACCCGGAAGGCTCCCAGGCTGTCCGTAGACGTTCGACCCAGGGACCAAGATGTTAGCTCCGGAGGCTGGTAAGACCGCTCCGTCCCCGGTGGAGGGCCGGGAGGAGAATTTTTTCTTGTTGAATTAATTTGCACATTCTCATATTCTTTGTAATGAGCTATTTCCTTTTGTCTCTGGGTCACCTGGCCCGCAAATGCCGTTCTCACGGCACTTTGCCCCCAGATATCAACAGTCCTGGCCCCTGGACACGGACCACCCGTCTTCAGCCCCACGACTGTTCCCCGGCCGGCCGGTTCCGACGAGTCCAGAAGATGCCTACCCAGGACCTCCTCCTCAGTCGCTAACCCGCCCCCTGCCGGGTGTGCGGAGCAAGGTAAGTGCTTGAGTCTTTTCTCAGCACCTCAGCCGCGGGTCGCCCTGTCGCCGCCCAACGCTGCCCTACCTGCTCCGCCCCGCTGCGAAGCCCCGCCGGGTATGTCCAAATTGACCATCCCTTTGGTGCCCCTAGCGCAGAGGTTGGACGCGTGGCTTTCACTTCCCAACCCGTCTCGCTGGCTGGCCCGGACCATCCGACTCCGTTACGCAATTCAGTTTGCCAGGCCCCCGCCCCCCTTCATGGGCGTCCGCTTTTCCGCAGTACACGGCGAACACGCCCACTCCCTGCGCGCAGAAATCGCGACTCTTCTGGCCAAAGACACGATAGAGCCTGTCCCTCCAACTGAGATGAAGAAGGGTTTCTACAGCCCTTACTTCATCGTACCCAAGAAAAGCGGCGGCTTACGACCAATCTTGGACCTGCGAGTTCTCAACCGAGCGTTGCACAAACTCCCGTTCAAAATGCTCACGCTTAACCTGCGTCCTTCATCTAGATTGGTTCACAGCGGTAGACCTGAAGGACGCGTACTTCCACGTCTCCATCCTGCCCCGACACCGCCCCTACCTGCGGATTGCGTTTGGGGACCAGGCGTATCAGTACAAAGTCCTCCCCTTCGGCCTGTCTCTGTCCCCTCGCGTCTTCACGAAAGTCGCAGAGGCAGCTCTTGTCCCACTCTGAGAAGCCGGCATCCGCATACTCAACTACCTCGACGACTGGCTCATCCTGACCCACTCGCGAGAGTTACTATGCGCCCACAGAGACCAGTTGCTCAGGCACCTCAGCCGTCTGGGGCTTCAGGTCAACTGGGAAAAGAGCCAGCTCACTCCAGTTCAGAGCATCTCTTTTCTCGGGATGGAGTTAGACTCGGTCTCAATGTCGGCACGTCTCACCAACGAGCGTGCCCAGTCAGTGTTGAACTGCCTCGCCGCCTTCAGGCCAGGCACAGCGATCCCCTTAAAACTTTTCCAGAGGCTCCTGGGGCATATGGCGTCCTCCGCGGCGGTCGCGCCGCTGGGGTTGATGCATATGAGACCGCTCCAACACTGGCTCCAGACCCGAGTCCCGAGACGAGCATGGCGCCACGGCACGCACCGGGTAACAATCACCCCCGCCTGCCGTCAGACATTCAACCCCTGGACAGACCCCTGTTTCTTACGGGCTGGAGTGCCCCTACAGCAGGTGTCCAGATGCGTCCAGATTGGGTTGGAGCGCCGTTTGCAATGGGCACGCAGCCTCAGGCCGTTGGAAAGGGGCCCAGCTGCGTTGGCACATCAACTGCCTCGAGTTGTTGACCGTCCTTTTGGCCCTGCAGAAGTTTCTCCCGTTAATTCGGGACGAACATATCCTAGTCAGGTCGGACAGCACCACTGCGGTCGCGTACATAAATCGCCAAGGCGGCGTACGCTCCCGTCACATGTCACAACTCGCCCGTCGTCTCCTCCTTTGGAGCCAGCACCGACTGTCGCTGCGTGCCACTCACATCCCCGGCAACCTCAATGTGATAGCGGACGCGCTGTCATGACAACGCTTGCCTGGCGGAGAGTGGAGGCTTCACCCCCACTCGGTTCAGCTGATTTGGGAACGGTTCGGCAAGGCCCAGGTAGACCCCTCTGCCTCCCGAGAGACCTCCCACTGCCCGCTCTGGTACGCCCGTTCAGAGGCTCCCCTCTGGGCAGATGCACTGGCACACAGCTGGCCGGCTGGGCTGCGCAAGTACGCATTCCCCCAGTGAGCCTTCTTGCACAGATGCTGTGCAAGGTCAGGGAGGACGAGGAGCAAGTCACTCTCGTGGCTCCTTACTGGCCCACTCGGGCCTGGTTCTTGGACCTTGTACTCCTCGCGACAGCCCCTCCCTGGCGAATTCCCCTGAGGAAGGACCTTCTTTCTCAGGGAAGGGGCACGCTCTGGCATCCGCACCCAGACCTTTGGAACCTCCACGTCTGGCCCCCGAACGGGATGCGGAAGTTCTAGCTGGTCTACCACCCACGGTCGTAGCCACGTTCAACCAAGCCAGAGCCCCTTCTAGCAGGCAACTCTACGCCCTGAAATGGCATCTGTTCGTGAATTGGTGTTCTTCCCGGGCAGAAGACCCACAGAGGTGCGCAGTTAGGTCTGTGCTCCTGTTCCTACAGGAGAGGTTGGGGGGGAGGCTGTCCCCATCCACCTTGAAGGTGTATGTTGCCACTATCGCAGCTCACCACGACCCAGTAGACAGCAAGTCTCTGGGTAAGCACGACTTAATCGTCAGGTTCCCAAGAGGTGCCCGGAGGTTAAACCCCTCCCGGCCAAACCTGTTCCCCTCCTGGGATCTCTCGGTGGTCCTTGCCGGTCTTCAGAGATCATCCCCCCCCCCCGAGTCGCTACAATCAGTTGGCTCAGGGCCCTCTCCTGAAAAGACGGCCCTGCTGATCGCGCTCACTTCCATCAAGAGGGTCGGGGACCTGCAAGCGTTCCCTACTAACGACACTTCCCTGGAGCTCGGTCCGGCAGATACTCATGTGATCCTAAGACCTCGACTGGGCTATGTGCCCATGGTTCCTACCACGCCCTCTGGAGATCAGGTAGTGAACCTACAAGCGCTGCCCCGGGAGGAGGCAGACCCAGCCCCTCTCACTGTCGTGTCCGGTACGTGCCTTGCGTGCCTACCTGGAACACACCCAGAGCTTCAGGCGCTCTGAGCAGCTCTTTGTCTGCTTTGGAGGACAGCAGAAAGGGAACGCTGTCTCCAAACAGAGGTGTCTCACTGGGTGGTGGATGCCATTCAGTTGGCCTATCACACCCAGGCCATGCCCCCCCCCTTACGGGTTCGAGCCCACTCCACTAGGAGCGTGGCATCCTCATGGGCACTGGCGAGGGGCACCTCCCTAGCAGACATTTGCAGAGCTGCGGGCTGGGCAGCACCTAACACCCTTACGATCTCAGGGTTGAGTCAGTCTCATCCCGTGTTCTCTCAGGTCCGAGCCCGTAGAACTCGGTACACGTCGACGATCTGACCGGGTGAACCGCTTGTTCCAGCGCCGTTTCCCTCTGCCAAGGCAAAACAGTGCGCTTTTGTCCCAGAGGACCTAGGTCCCTGGTTGATTCCTCCCTAGCCCTTCGGGCCCGCAGCAGTTCAGCGGAGGAACGTGCTGGTCCAGTCCACTACGGGTACCTCCGGCTACCCCTACTGGAATAGGTGCTCCACAGATCAGGCCTCCTACAGGACTCCTCCTTTGTGTATTTCCACGGTACGGTCACCTTACGAGCTGACCCGCGTCTCCCTTAGGCAGTCCTTCGCTGCCCTCCGGTCGCCGTGTTGTAGCAACTCCCCCCTCCTCGAGGTTGGATCTACCACCGCGCCATTTCCTCCCACATGCCCAAAGTGGCCATGTGATGTATTTTGCCACCTTTACCTCCCCTGCTGGGCGGGTGTGGCCTCCGCAGGGTCTTTTCCCCCTGAAAGAATAGGAATAAGACCCCCTTCCCTCGATGCGGTAAGGGCCCCGGCTGCTCTTGCTCTATGCCGAGAAAACATAGAGAGAAAAGAGGCCCAGCCAGGCTTGGCCCGTTCCCTAGTTGGAAGCGTCACCTTGTTCCCCCCTAGCTAACCAAAAGGATGCTGACGCTTTTTCGGGGCATTGGGGAAGAGTACGTGCAGCCTGAACACAGTTGGTCGCTTGTGCACGTGCAAATACCTGCCCGATTCTGTGTCGGCAGTACACGTACACGGCTCAGCGCATGGCGAGTTTTGAAGTGGACCCCTAGTGTCGCTTCTTCGACACGTCGCTGAGCCGAGCCGCTGAGGTGCCCGGTACACTCCCGGCTCCTCAGAAAAATCCTGAATGAACGAGCGTATTTCTCTTGCCTTTATATCCGTATCCGGAGGCGGAGTATGCAAATACTGTTCGCCAACTCTCATTGGCCTTTTTTCATAGATCAGAGGTATCTTTCGGCACTCAAGAGAGACCCCTAGTGTCGCTTCTTCGACACGACGTCTCGTTCCCTCCATCAGGGAACGGAGGTTACATTCGTAACCGAGACGTTTTCCAACACCATTTTTGCAAAGTATTTGCAAATACGTAGTACTACAGTGTTTTCAAAAGTTGCTGTTTTCTAGAGTTTTTTCTAGTTTTCCGGCATTCTTGAGTGTCTGATAAAGGCTGACCAAATAAATGTGTTTTCAACCGAAAATATTAGTAAAAAATGAGCGTGTATGTTTCTTTAGCGTCATTTTTACCACACCAGATCAGATACATTTCTTAATGTAATATTCCAGGTTCAATACAAGTTAAGATACCTAAGAAAATTGTGATCACCACAAAAAATTATTTTGACTTGCCCCTTCTTTTCTTAAAATATAATAATGAAATCTGGGTTATAGTGAGGCGATTACTATGGAAGTGAATGGGTGCCAATCCGTAAATGCTAAAACACTCACTGCTTTAAGAGTATAGCCACAAGACATAAACAATATTCATGTTAACATGATTTTAGTGTGATAAAATTGCTTACGAACCTTTTTTGTGTAAAGTTACATACAACTTTGTTGCCATGACTATGTAACCCCATAAACCCTAAAACTAACATACAAAATCACGATTTAAACAGCTTTGCAGCTCAAATTATATACAATAGAAGTTTTAGCAGAAGAATGAATGTAGGTGCTTTTATTTCAAAATTTGGCCCATTCAATAACATTGTAAGCGCCTTATTGTAACTTCGATTTTTGCCTTGACAGTCTAACACCACTCTATATCACAGCACACAGCTAAATTCACCCCCTTTAAATCACTGCCATGCAAAATATTAAAGCTAAAACAAAACTAGTAAGTTGTTGAATGACCAGTTAAACATCCTGATCTATCCCATATGTTTACAGTTTCCCAATATCGTAATTTTTCAAAGTGTGCAGCAATGGAAAGCGTTTTCGCAACGATCCGTTCTAGTGTTAATGAAGGTGAATATGTAGCTAAATTCATTTTAAATTCAAATGTTTTTGAGTGGACATATCTTGTGAAACTGTGGTTCCAGTGACATCAACAAATAAACAACTTGTTGACAACTGTAGATGTTTGAACAACCTTTAAATAATTTAACTAAACTTTTCTTTTCTGACAGCTGATGAATCTAGAGCCTAAAGAAGCGTGAAAGTCACCTCATCTGTTGTCTCAACCATGTTATTATTCTGATTTGAGTTCTACTGTAGCTGTGATTAGTTCATCCATCAGTTTTGCCATGCACGAGTCAATAAACTCAATCCAGACCATTTATGTTCTTGTCCAGTGAACTGAGAGAAAGTTATGGTCTATTTTCATATGTAGCTCTTGGTGTGGAAGACGTCTAGTATAGTCTTTCTCAGACAAATGAAGAGGAATAAAAAAAAAAACAGGGCTCAACTGTGTAATTAGCCTGTCAGTGTTATCAATCACCGTGTAGCGACAGGCTCATTTTTTATCATCAATTATCTCGAATGAGTTTGGACAGTGATCAGACTTTGCCCGTCTTTCTCTCGCTGAGACGCTGTCAACGGCGTTAATGGAATTTTAAATCTCCTCTGTGGGGATCCACTTAAAGTGCAAGTCCCAATTAGTGAGAGGGTAATACGGCTAATCACACAGGAGGGTACAATAGCGTAGCCGAAATATGTGCCCTGCCGTGTTTTAGAGTGAGTCACCCAAAGGATGGATAATGCCCCTCAAGTCCAACAGGTCTAGTTTGGTGTCCCGATGCAGTCCATTGAAGAAAGGTGTAGACTACCAGAAACAGGATGATAGAGGGAGAGATAGGATGAGACACTTGGTATTGCATGTACATAGACTATGACATGTTACCAGATCTTTATTCATCACAGACGTGTAGTTTGGGAATAACTAAATGTAGCAACAATATTAGTGAGACAATAGCTCAGCCTCTTTAAAATTAGCTTTTCCAGTTACAACCACCTAAAATGGAACAAACTGCAGGTGTCAAAAAAGTTTACACACAACTTACTGTTGTCGTAAAAAGGCAACACTAGTGGTGGGATGGTCAAAATGCAGAGCAAGGCATGGAGAAATGGCCAACCTCTCTAAGCTTTTACACTCCAAAATGTCTAACAGCTAAAGCACAGCAAGCTATATGGGTGTTTTTTCAACTACAATCACTTTCATGTCCCAGGGTTTGATTTTATATAAGTATAAATAAATAAACTTTCTCATTATAACTAACTTTTTACCATGCCTTTATCTTTTTATTTTTTTATTTTGGTACTTTTCAAATGCAATTAATCCATAGATTTGACAGTTTTAGTGTGTTTTCCTAAACACAGACTTTTGATATTAAACCAGCCAAAATCAAACTCCTAGTCTTTCCAGCCAACCCTGCTGTCAAACACAACATCACCGTGCAGCTGGGTTCAACTACAGTAACGCCTTCAAAAACGGTCAGAAATCTAGGGGTAACCATTGATAACAAACGAAATTTCACGGACCACATCTCAAAGACCGCAAGATAATGTAGATTTACACTCTACAACATCAGGAAAATAAGACCCTTCCTCTCTGAACATGCCACACAACTGCTTGTTCAATCACTTGTCATAACTAGACTGGACTACTGTAACGCTCTCATTGCAGGCCTTCCTGCATGTGCAATTAGACCTCTGCAAATGATCCAGAATGCAGCAGCACGTCTTTAATTAAACAAAGAGAGCGCATGTTACATGACTCTCTCCACTGGCTGCCGGTTGATGCACGTATTAAATTCAAGGCCCTGATGCTGGCATACAGAACAGTCACTGGGTCCAGTCCAGCATACCTAAAATCATTTCTGCAGAGCTACTCGCCCACCAGAAGCCTGCGGTCGGCTAAGGAATGTCGCCTTGTTGTACCAACACAAAGAGGCACCAAAACACTTTCCCGAACTCTCAGTTTCATCGTACCACGTTGGTGGAATGACCTTCCCAACTCAATCCGTGAAGCTGACTCACTCTCTGTCTTAAAAAAAAATGACTTAAAATGCATCTTTTCCAAGAGCACTTAACCAGTCACTAAAAAAAAAAAAAACTTGCACTTTTATATGTCTTGAATACTATTCTGGTCCTAGTGGAACTTTGTAATATGGCACTTTTGTACCACTGTCTCCTTAAGATGATTAGCTTATGTTTTCCTCTTTTGTAAGTCGCTTGGATAAAAGCATCTGCCAAATGAATAAATGTAAAATGAAAAATGCATGTTTAAAACTATCATAATCTAAACAAAGTGAAATAAACATTAACCATTTAATTTTATTAATTTTTCAAAAATAATGACCATCCCACAGTTGTTTTTTTTAAAGACTTTTTAAAAAGCTTTTTTTTTTACTTTTTAACAATGTCGACAAAACTGCCAGTGAAGAGCGTGATTGAGATGAAATATGAAACAAGTGATATTTAAGGAAACAAATTCATAGGTAAATTCACAAGTAGAGTGTGAAATATTGTATTTTCTTGAAGTTCACAATGCTAAAAGTACCCCAAGTAGAAAAATCAAGATAACCTTGTTGACCTCACTTATCAATATTAGTTGGTTTCTGGGCAAATCGATTAGTAGACAGCATAACATAATACTCCATTCCCCCAAAAAACACCAAAATAAATTAAGAATAAAGCAAAGAGGGGCCTGGTAGCTCATTGAGTAAAGACGCTGACCACCTCAACTGGAGTCATGAGTTCGAATCCAGGCCTGCTGAGTGACTCCAGCCAGGGATCCTAAATGACCAAATTGACCCGGTTGCTAGGGTGGGTAGAGTCACATGGGGTAACCTCCTCGTGGTTGCTATAATGGGGTTCACTCTCAGTGGGGCGTGTGGTGGGTTGTGCTTGGATGCCGCAAACAATAGCGTGAAGCCTCCATACGTGCTATGTCTCCACGGTAACACGCTCAACAAGCCACGTGACAATGATGCGGAGGCAACTGAGATTCGTCCTCCACCACCCAGACTGAGGCGAGTCACTACACCACCACGAGGACCTAGAGCGCACTGGAAATTGGGCATTCCATGTTGGGGGGAAAAGGGGGAGAAAATAATAATAATAATAATAATAATAAAGCTAAGTACACTCCTTGGCAAAACATTTTTTTGGCTAAAATGGCAAAACATTAAGTTTTTAATTGTCTTAACCTCAAATCATTGTACAGGACATTAGCAAAAGTTGATAATTTAGTTTATTTATTTATTTATTTATTTATTTATTTATTTATTTTTTATTTCAAGGATAGCCCCTTGAGATGAACCATCTCATTTTCGAGGGGGTCCCTTCTTTACAACAAACAAGATCATAATTTGATAAAAAGGAACATAGTTTGGGATAGTTTTTCCCTTTGATTTCTTTAAAAGAAGTTAATGTTGTTCCAGTCAATGTTGATGGCTTCAAAACTTTTCCCATTCAAATCTGGACTGACCAGGCCAAAGCATGAGCTTTATGGACTTGCTCTCAAGCCACTTCTTGGTGTTTTTTGCAGAGTGGGCAGGAGCATTGTCTTTAGAAAAATTGTCTTTGTCTCTTTAGAAAACAACTTTTCAATTGTGGGAAGCAAGCCTTCCTGCAATATTCTCCTGTACTCCAAAGCATTTATTGACATTCCACAGAGATGCAGCTCACCAGTACCAGCAGCTAAAAAGGCTCCCCACACTATGACACCTCTTCCTCCATGCTTGACTGTTAGAGATGCATTCACTATAGTATTTCTCACCAGATTTTCAAAGACACTGCTTTGGAGCATCACCATGCAATTCAAATCATGATTCATCACTCCACATAACTCAAACTTTCCATCTTCTGCCCAAAACTTAATTCTGTCTCTGATGTTTTTTTTGAGAGAGCAATCTCTTTGAAACCTATCTTTTAGATACAAAACCTACATTAATAATCTTCTGGTTATTGTTCTTCTCGAAAGAGTCTTGTTTTCTGAAATCTTGAATTCTGCTGACAGTTTTTACAGGCGTTTTTCCTGTCTTTGGGAACTGTAAATTTCAATTGGTGGTCATCCCTGCATGATGAGGCTTTGGGCCTTCCAGATCCCCAGTTTCTGGCAAAATCATCTGTTGTTTCAAAGCGTTGACCTATTCTCTTAACAGCTGATAGAGAAATTGGGATTTTCTCTGCCTTCAGGGTCTTGTGAACTTCAGAATATCTATAGTTGGCCTGACGTAGACCAGATTTATTTTTTTTTTGGAGTACATTTTCTAATTCCTGTATGTTGGGACACGGTGTATTGTATATATCTCCCTGCTCAATCACTCCTGGTTCCATTTGTGAGTTTGTTATCAGGTCTTTGATGGGCTACATCAGGTTAGGAGTTTTGTGTAGATCATGTGCCATACAATTTTTATTATCAATGAGTTTGTCATAAATATTCTATGAGTTAAAACTTACTTACCCTAACTTTTTTAGCTTAGCAATCACTTTGCTATTGACTTGTCATTTCAGGACAGAGTATCCTATATGCTTTGTCCCGGTCCATCAGGCCTCAGTTGGGGGAATCGTGAGGGACTTTGTTCAGTCAGAAAATATATAAATATCCTGCAATTAGCTTGTCTCAGCCACAAAATAGGAACCACAGAAGGAATTATAACTCATATCTCTACTGACTCTACTCTTCAATTTTAAATGAAACTTCGTTGACTTTCATGTTTGAAGAATCTTCTCTCCACAGAGTGCAATCAATACTTCCAGACAACAACATGAATTATTGATACACACATCCATATTTCCTCTGTCTGCACTGCTGCTGAGAGCTACAGCCTCATTATAAGGAGACTAGCATCTTTGCACGAATAGTTCAGTGCTAGCAGGCTAAATGCATCCGTCTTTTGATAGATTAAGCTCCATTAAAACTACTTTAGCATGACATGCTCTTCAAGGTGTGATTGTGCTGTCAAGGACATGGGCATAATATGCCCAGACTTTATTTTCCAATTTAAAGATGCTTTTGGATGGATGAGAGGTGAGCTCTAACAGCCAGCCGTGTGGCAAAGTGTAGTTTAGCAGCAGAATGAGGCCAGTCTGTCAGTCATACATTACGCCAAGCAAGATCGCTGTGTGTGTGTGTGTGTGTGTGTGTGTGTGTTGAAGGCATTTACTGTCATCTAAACTAATCTGGTTGAGATGTACTACGTTACTAAATTTTGTCCTCAATAGCACTTCATACACGGACATACGCACAACACACACACTCACCTGTAATGTACTGCTGAGGTGCTGGAAGACCTTTTGTCATGTGCAAGACAAACCTCAACAGTTTGCATACCACTTGAACACATACACATAAAGTAAGAATACACACAGTCTCCATACCTGTGAGAGCTCATTCAGTCACTGTACTCCATCTGAAACTCTGCCCACATTGCTGGTCATAAGTAATTGTATTAATCAACGCAGTGTAATAAACTTTTTTACTAATGATTGTTACATCTCATTAAGAATCTTCCTCATGTTTTATTGAACACCCAATTAGACAGGGAATTTAGCAGTTAATTAGCATGCCAGAGCTCATGTTGTTGTTGTGGGCCCACACTGAGCATCAAACAGAGATGTGAGAGCATTTACCAGTGGACGCTTCTAACCGCAGTATTACATGTCCTAGAAATACCCGACTTCAGGGGCAAGATTTGTCCTATCACAAAACCACATTAGGTGTTTTGTAAGCCTAAAACATTTCTTAAAACAATACATCTAGCATCTTCTGGTCTCAGAGATGACCTGATGTATGGCCAGTGACCTGGGATTAGAAAAGTAATGTGATCATGTAATAGTGTGTCTGTTTTCATATCCATCCAAACATGAGTTATATATAAGGCTCATATTATTGGGGAAAAGGTCGCTGTTAGTCCAATAAAGTAAAACACAACCTGGCGAAATTGAATTTTCCTTCAGTTCTTCTTTGCATTTCTGTTTTTCAAATAACTGAAACACAAAGCCAGAAAGAGGAAAGAGAAACAGAGGAAAAAAAGAAAGAAAAAGAAAGAAAAATATATAAATAAATAAATTGATAATGATTAACGCTAAAAAATAAAACAAATGACAACAATAATGAAAGTTATATAGTATATAAAACAAACAAATAAAATAATAAACAAATACAAACCAAATAATGAATGCATAAAAATAATCAAAAAACATAAGAAGAAAATACAAGTAAAAGAAAATTAAGAGACAAAATAATTATATAAAATGTATATTAGTATACAGTAGAAAATAAACAAATAACAAAATCCCAAAGAAAACAAACAAACCAAATAACGACTGACTGAAAATTATCCAAAGAAACTGATAAACATATAAAGGAAAGAAAAAAGAATGAACTAATGAAATGACAACAAACGAATGAGAACAAACAAAATGAACAAACGAAAACAAACAATCAAATAAAAATCAATAAAACAAACGGAAATGAACGAGAATGATGTAAAACAAAAACAAAAGAATGCAAACAAAACAAACAAATACAAACAAACAAAATGATTGAACAAAATGAAAACAAAAAATGAACGAAAGAACAGAAACAAATTAATGCAAACAAAACAAACAAATAAAACCAAACAAAACAAATAAAAAAACATTCAAACTAACAAATAATATAAACAAAAAACAAAGGTAAACAAACTAAATTAAACTAAATGATCGAAAAAAATTAAATAAAAAAATGGACAAATTAAAATAAACAAAAACAACCGAACAAACAAAAACAAACAAATTAATGAAAACAAACAAATTAAGATGGAAGAAAACAAACAAACAAAAACAAAAAACTAACAAAAGAAAACAAACTAACCAACCAAAAAGACAAATGAACGGAAGATAGCAAAACAAACTTAGAAAAACAAATAAAATGAACAAAAACAAACAAAACAAGCAAAAAGAAATAACTGCAAACAAAATTTTACTAAAATAAATAAATGAACGAAAACACACAAAAGCAAACAATACTAATGAAAACTAACTGTTGACAGACAGGCAGACAGTTACACTGTTTTAATACAACCTTTTTGCGTGTCTACATTGTCCGTTTTATTTATTCACTTTAGTAATAAGAGATGGCTAAACTGTCACTTTAATTACCAGATGGACGAGTCCAGTGGATGGGTTCAGAATACGCCAAGATTTCTGTCCCCAGACCCTGTCGAGAGAAAGCAATCCCCCTCAGGACCGCACCTTCAAAATGTAGGTGCCCAAAAACAAAGCATTAGCCATTAATTTCACTCACTTCAACCCTGACTGGGATGAGAAAACAATGTTTTCTATTTCACGTCGGTCGTGAGCTATAATAGGGCCAACGTCGAGGGGACAACAATTTCTGAGAGCAGAATATCAGCGGACTGTTTCTCTCTGCGTCTCTGAGAGCAGCCGTTACCCGCACGGCTCATGATAAATGAGGGCAGTCCAGAAATAAATGCTTCAGAAAATATTGCTTTACAAAGCTCAACGGGCTGACTTCAAAAATGATCGTTATTTATGAGCAAATGGCCTACAAGATGACACAGTGAATTATTTTTAGCATATATAATGCAATGGGATAGCAGTCGAAATGGTCAGTCCATATCGCAGAGGAGGGGCGAACAAAATTGGCCAGTGAGAAGGACAGGCGGTGAAAAAATAGAAATCAATAACCAATCTATGAGGGGGAAAAAAAGCAGGACTGAGTGTAACGTTCGGCGAAGTTATTATAGCAGCTTCTGTAAATGAAGAGTCTTGCAGAGAGAACAGCGGCTCTTGCGATCGTTTCAAAGGGTTAGTGAGGTCATCGAATGGTCGTGACTTCCTGTGTGCTGCACAGGACCCATCAATGTCATTCAAGGCACACAACAGTAACTAGAAAAATTGTGAATGTGGTGACTGACTGCAAAGTGTTTCCACTTCACTTCAGGTCTTGAACGCGTGGACATGATTTGTGATAGTGCAGATAACTTTAACTAGTATTAAACATATGTTCAACACATCTCAAGATACCTGATGCCATTTTATCTGAGCTAAATGATTGTTTGAAAGACTTAGATGATCTAACTGAAGAAAATTTAACAATCCTTAACATATTCGGTTGTCATATACAAACACGTTTAGATGATGGCCAAACACTTTACTGCCCAAACCAGACACATACACCAACAAATTGCATTCAGTATAACATACAACCTTCTCAAACACACCTTGTCAAAACCTGGTATTTCTGAAGTCACGTTAATGAGTTTCACTCCTCAGTTTAATCTAAATTGAATATCAGTAACACTAGAATGAGAGTCTGCGCTGATTATAAAGGGGGATGAGGGGAGTGAAAGTCTATCAATCTTCTCAGAGAACACGGGATACAGAAGGATCGGAACAAATCTTTTCCTCCCTGTAGTTAATTGTTCAGAAGTTAAATTACAAATGTGTTAGTGCTGTTTATTTTAAAGGTACAGGTACAGTTTAGCCAGAAATTAAAATACTGTCCTCTTCTACTCAACCCAATGTTGAACCGAACCTGTATGGCTTTCTTTCATCCATGGAACGCAAAAGGATGTTAGGCAGAATGACAGCCTCTGTCACCATTCACTTTCATTGTATGGATGAAAAAAAATGCTCTGAAAGAGGCTAACATTCGGCCTTTTGCGTTTCAAGAAAGATAGAAAATCTTATGGTTTGGATCACGAGGGTGAGTAAATGATGACAGATTTTCCACTTTGTATTCAGTTGATTTTTTTAGGTGAACTGCATATAGCCTCTCATGGCATTTTGCTTGAATCCAGAAACATAAGAAAAACATCTTAACATTGCCATGCTTTAACATTCTCTTTAAGCGTTTTATCCCAGCTCAACTAAATCTCACATGACGTGACCTCATCTGCCTCCTGGAGGCCTTTAAATTCAATTCAGACTTTGCTACAACCTTTCAATATTTCTTTTTATGCCATCCACTGGGTTTTGCCGATGAAGACCTCACATTATGTAGAGCATAGACGTAATATACAGCAGCTTTAAAACCTCCAGAGCGGGCATGGATAGAGAGGAGAGAAGAGGTGTGAACAGTTTTGATGTTCAGGAATCACATTTGGGCCCCCATTTGCCCCTGGGAGGGAAGATCCTGTAAAAGTTGAAATTGGCACAAAACCCGCTTCAGGGAATATGCCAAAGCTTGTGGGAGAGACGCTTTAGAAGAAACAAGTTGCTAAGAAACACGAGGGGAAACAAATCTGAAAAAAGAACAGCAGTAAATGCACAGAGGTGGGTAGAGTAGCCGAAAACTGTACTCAAGTAAAAGTACAATTACTTCAAAAACATAATTACTCAAGTAGAAGTTAAAGTACTGACATAAATAATTACTTAAGTAAGAGTAAGTATCCAATTAAAAGTGTACTCAAGTAGTGAGTAACTCGTTACTTTCACAAATCACATAATGGACGTTAACTCCCCTATATTCCAATACATAATACACATTGAACATGTATTACAGAATTATTATTATTATTATTATTATTATTGCAAATTCTGTCATCTTTCACCATCATGTTGTTCCAAACCTGTATGACTTTCTTTCTTCCATGCAACACAAGGAGATATTAGAGATGTTTGCCTGAGTCACCATTTACTTTCAGTGAATGTTTATATATATATATATATATATAGAGAGAGAGAGAGAGAGAGAGAGAGAGAGAGAGAGAGAGAGAGAGAGAGAGAGAGAGAGAGTGTGAATGGTTACTGAGACCGTCAGTCTCTAACATTCCGTCTAACACATTTTGTGTTCCACATAATACATAGCCTCACACTGGTTTGGAACAACATGAGCATAGAGAAATGATGACAGAATATTAAATTATGGCTTATCACTTTAAAGAGATAGTTTATCCAAAAATGAATACTCTCATCATTTACTCACACTCATGCCATCCCAGATGAGTATGACTTCATTTCTTCTGCAGAACACAAATTCAGATTTTTAAAAAAAGATTATTTTAGGTTTGAAGGTCCAAAAAGCACATAAATGCAGTGTAAAAGTAATCCATACAACTCCAGTGGTTTAATCCATGTATTCAGAAATGATATGATAGGTGTGGGTGAGAAACAGATCATTATTTGTAATTTTTTGCTAGACAGCAGGGGGTGATATGCAGAGAAGAATGTGACGTGATCTGTTTCTCATCCACACCGATCACATCACTTCTGAAGATACTGATTTAACCACTAGAGTTTTATGGATTATTTTTATGCTGATTTGTGTTTGGTTGTTTAGCTTTAAAATGTTTCCACCAATTCACTTGCATTGTATGGACCTACAGAGCTGAGAAATTCTACTAAAAATCTTCATTTGAGTTCAGCAGATGAAAGAAAGTCATACACATCTGGGGTTGCATGAGGGTGAGTAAATAATGAGAATTGTAATTTTTGGGTGAACTATCCCTTTAAGGGCTTTTGTCAGATCTGGATGAATTTGTCAATAAGAAGAGAGGTTTGGAAACATTTCTCGTAATTATTACAGTGAAAACGTGAAAATGGACATTTTATATAATGCTGAAATATAATGCCTTCTTTTGCTATTTCATATTCTTATTTCAGTGTAGTTACAGTTTTCTGTGTCGTAAGTATTTTGATTGTTAGTTCTGTACAGCAGTACCGCCGCTCTCTAAATGCAGAGCATGCAGCCTACGTAGGGCACCAACCCTGATCGTGGAACACTTGCTGCGTCTGAAACCGCCCCATCCACTATATAGTGCACTATTTCGAGTTTTTGCCATTTCGTAGGAGTGTCTGAATTCTGAGTGAGCCACTCGTTCCCTACTTTTGTTCACTCATTCTTACCCACAATGTACACACTAATTTCATGTGTACATTTCAAGTACACTGGATGGTGGTTAATTTCCCACGTACGAGCTTGGAGTTTACTGCTTCATTCACTCCTGCAATGTTTTATTTCATGCTGAATGTAGTAAATTACTTTTTGACAAATCATTACTGGATTAAAATAACATAACATATAGAGAGAAAACATACAGATACATTTTAAAATGTACTCTTTATTTGATCAAATGTGTTTACTCATTATATTAACACACAATATATATTAAAAATGACAAACAGAATGAAGATTTATTGTATTAATATATTATTTAATAAGAATAACAAATAAGGCCCAAGTATTTAAAAATTTCACATGTGACGTTTCTGCACCAGCCCCAGAGCTCCGACACTCTCGTCCGAAAACACTAATTTCGTTCTCTTATTGCTGAGATATAGTGCACTAACTGCCATTCACTATATAGGGAATAGTGACTGAGTTAACGATTGCGGACACAGCCACTATCGTCGCGACGATTGCCTTGTGCACTTCACATGCGCGCGCCGCGCACCTCGCTGTGCACGCGCAGGAATGCGGTCTGTTCACGCTCCTGTTGTCGATCAGGCGAATGTCAGTGAATTACACTCAACTTGGATGTTTAAATGGATTTATACAGTTAATCCGCCTGAAGAAGCTGCGTTAGTTTCGATAGTGAAACGCATAAATACTGCTTATGACATGCGGGACAATGCATACTGATATATTGCTGCACTGATTTAAATGTACACTTAAAAACGGATGTCATAAGAGCCCAGTTACAGAATCACCCTGATATCGAGCATCTCATTACACATCGAAGCCCGCGTTTGAATTAGAGCCAAAATTTACCTCAGCTTGCTGCCTGAAATTGGAGCTGTGACTTTAATCTTGAAATGTCAGCTTGTCTTGGTGTTAAATGAAGGCAGTGCATGACGGAACTACTCATTTTTTCACTGTGTGGAGCGAAGAAAGTGTTTCACTTTGAAGAGTTTGATGCTGATGACTTGAGTGACAGTCTCATCATGTGCAGCTGTGAACTTCCGCTCTAGTAAATGTCCCATTCAATAATCTCTCAATAAATTACACATACATTCAAATTAAACCCAGTAATGTAACGACAGTAACACCACACATTGTAAAGAAATAAAAGTAAAAAAAACCTACCTTTTAACCTACTCTAAAAGTACAATTTTCTCCAAAATTTTACTCAAGTAAATACAATGGAGTAAATGTAACGAGATACTACGCACCTCTGTAAATGCATTTGAGTTTACTGACTCCTACTAAGATATGATTTTAATTAAAGGAAACTTTTCTTTGAGTTGCTACAGTATAAAGTGCATAACATGAATAAATAAAGAAATATTAAAAAGTAAATTAATCTATGTTACGGTTGTTCTGAGAATTAGCTAAATTTGATACACTACACGTGATACACGCTGCCTTCCACTTCTTCTCAGAAGTTCCTTCTTACAAGTTTGAAAGTCGAAATTACAATGTGATTTTGTAAAAAATAAAATAAAATAAAATGGTTGAGTTGGGCCACATAATAAATATTTTGCCCGATGAAATTGGCCAAAGCATCCATCTGGAAGTGGTATTAGGGAGGCCAGCAGGGGGTGCTCACTCTACGGTCTGTGTGGGTCCTAATGCCCCAGTATAGTGACGGGGACGCTATACTGTAAAAAAAAAAAAAAGGCACCGTCTTTCGAATGAGACGTTAAACCGAGGTCCTGACTCTCTGTGGTCATTAAAAATCCCAGGACACTTCTCGTAAAGAGTAGGGGTGTTACCACGGTGTCCTGGCCAAATTCCACCCATTTCCCCCTATCTATCATGGCCTCGTATTAATCTGCATCCCTGAATTGGCTACATTACTCTACTCTCTCCTCTCCACCAATAGCTGGTGTCTGATGTGCGTTCTGGTGCACTATGGCTGCCGTCGCATCATCCAGGTGGATGCTGCACACTGGTGGCGGTTGAGGAGATGCCCCCTATACTATGTAAAGAACTTTGAGTGCCTAGAAAAGCTGGTTAGGTACTAAATATGTCTTGGGGAGAACATGCTGGTGAACTAAAAAAATGCTCACTTGTTTGATACTGTCGGTTCTTATTGCTACAACAAACATCAATGTTTAGAGCTGCTCTTTAACATTTATTTCTGACTAGTCTACAAAATATTGTGTTATTTTCTAAATATTGGTATATTTTACCCTAAAATACTGTAGCGATATTTTAACGTCAAGAATTTAGTTATATTATGCATCACAGAACCAAATACATTCACAAGCTTAATCAAGAGTGGCGCTGTTGCGCGGTGGCACGACTGATAGAGCATTTGACTTTGATCGTGGAAGACCGGGATTCGAGACCAGCAAATCATGCAGCTGACATGTGAGCCGAAAGTACCATAGAAGCACTACACAATTATGTGGTTGCTTCAGCTGTTGCATTTTTCATCTCACATTTGCTTTTATGACACTATTGGTTATGTTTAGGTGTCAGGTTTAGGGTAGGGATATCGCTTTTGTTTATTTAGAACTAGAAATACTGATTAGGTTTTAAATGGTAATGCTCTATCATCTCACATTTGCTTTTTATGATACTATTGGATAGGTTTCAGTTAAAGGAGTAGGTTAAGGAGTTAGTTTTTTCCTTTTAAATCTCCATAGAGCATTAACGTGAAAAACATCATCTTTTTTGGAAAACGTTTAAGTTGCTTTTGGCATCCCTCATAACTGAAGCAGGAAATTTGTTCACAGTCACGTAATTTTCATGAGATCAGACTGGAAGAAACTGTGTTTGAGTGTTCAACATGACTACATGGAAAATGGACATGTTGCTTCTGAAAGTTTGAGTACCCTGAAATCAACCTCATTCAGTTGAAATACTGACAACCACCATCCCCCATCAGAAATTGTTGCATCAATTCAGACGTGAGTATTTTTTTGCTCTAGGACTTCTGATAGCACATTGCATGAGCCGCCTCAGAGACACGGTTTCTGTTCCTATGGGAACCTGGAAATAATATTGAGGTTTCATATTCACTCCTAAATACATTTTTTACTCCACTGACAGCTAGGTTTGGGGTAAGGGGTAAAAGTTAATCAAATATGTACTCCTGTTCTCTGTATTACATCATTTAAAACAAAAACCTCACTTTATGACCAGCTTTTGGCACCAATTTTTGGACATTTCAACAGGCAACTTCAATATTAAAATTTCCGGTAAGCACAGACCGATTTCGGCAGAAGAACCTTTGACCTACTGTTGTCTTTCTCAAGGGTACAATGGTGAACACTTGTGGGGTTAGAACTTGCAACCTTTCGGTTACCAGACAAGATCTTACCCATCAAGCTACTCTATTCTTACAACAAAGAGTCCAGTGATATGTAAAGGAACAACTGGAGTAGAGCTCAAATAGACCATTCAAGACGGCTCCTGGCGACTTGCTCGCTAAGGATTATGGGAACGCAGATAGAAGCTTTTCAGTTCAACCTTGACCAGGGTGAGCCGTAGAGGAGTGCTATAGACCACACTACACCCCTTGGGCTGAACTGTGTCAATGCACAACTCTTTGCAGAGGAAAAAAGACAAAAAAGAGAGAAAGAGAGAGATGGCCAGTGGCAAAACAGGAAATGAGACACAGAAGTAAAATGGTAAAATTATGGTACAAAAAAGCCCAAAAGGTCATCCAGGGAAAGATTGCATGTAATTCATGGCCGGGAAAAACATGTCTGAATATTCTGCCTCATGTTATTGAAAAATTTGAAAAGGTGAAAAAATAATGCCTGGGCTATCTCTGGGCAGGTCTCCAAATATTAAATTAAGGCAGACTGCAAGAAAATGAAGATGGACCATTTACAACATTTATCTGTAATTACCACATCTGTCTTAATTCTATGTGATTTGCTCAGTACATTTTTTTTCTGGATGTCCTCTCAGAATTCGACATTAGAGAAAATATGCTAACTGTTGCTGGTGCTGTCTTTTTTTCCCCATGGATCTTCAGCACCTTCTTTACCTTACAAAAATGAACTGAGGTGGTACCATGGTACAGTATAAGATGGTAATTCCATGATACTTTCATATATACTGTAGCATGGTATCCCTTATAAAAAAAAGTACCCTCCCACAGTACAAAACTACAATGGTAGTAACATGTTTTTTGGACACGTACCATGATATTTTTGGTATTGTGAGTTTTATTTTACTTTTTTTTTTTTAAATGACTGTGTAATGGTTGAGCGGTCTCCCATCCACCAGAGGGAGCCCTCACCTGAATTCTGAACAATGTCACTTCCTGTTTCCTGCCATGTGACTTCCTGTTTGACATATATATATAAGCAGTGCTTTCACACACCCAGATTGTGAAGTATTGCCAGTTTACCTGCCTTACCGAGCATTTTTCCTTGCTCACTGTTTATGTCTCATGATATGACCCTTTTTGCCTGTTTACTTGCATTACGTCTTTTGATCACTGTTTTTGCATTGTCGCCTGTTTGGATGGCCTGCCTGTTATTGAACCACTGCCTGTTAATTCGACTTCATCTCTTTGCTCAGTACTTTGGATTGTTTGCCTGTTTATTGTCGTTCACAATAAATACCTCTGCAACATGGATACTAACCAGCCTCCAGTCATGGGTTCGTTACAGACTGAATGATTATCAAATTCATATGCCAAATTATTTACATTTCAGAAACATCTTGGTCAACAAACAAACATGGTAGTATTATGGTACTTCTATGTACTTTTTTGCTAGCTATATTTTTATTTTTAATACAGTTGACCATATATTTGACCAAACAAAATACAAGTGTGTGTGTGTATATATATATATATATATATATATATATATATATATATAAGGGTTGGGAGGGTTACTTTTGAAATGTATTCCAATACAGATTACAGAATACTTGCTGTAAAATGTAATTTGTAATGTACAAAGTATTATTTATATATAGATTTATAAGCATTGATCAATTTTAATATTGGTTCTCAAGTTAAGACGAGATACGTTTCAGTATCTTGAGCTGCATGGGTTTTATATATTTATTTATTTTTTTCTTTTTTTACTGCTCCCAGATCAGTTTGCATTGATCTCATGAGTCCTGTTTAAATCAAAGGAAGTACAATATCACCATTTTTGCCCTGATTCCAGATCAGTTTGGGGTAGTGATATGGAGGTCTTTCCAACTGAAGGATGAACCACTGCAGCATGAAGAACGGAATTTCCAGCCCATTTCCCACCTTTGATTGTCCCGTTATGTTCAGGCCCATAATAGCTTGTTGTGTCTCATAAATCTCTTCTTGTCCTCCCTCCCATCTGAGATCCATCATAGTAGCCTATAGCTTATATATAGTATGGCATCCCAGATCTGTCCCAATATATAAATTAGAATCTCAGATCCATAATTTTAGTCTCACAAGGCTAATATCAAAAAGGCAGTGTCACTCTGGCGATATTTATCTGTGCCCACCCAAAACATCTCTCTGTGGTTGTTTCAACCTCATAAGCCTTGATTACATCCAAATATCACCACATATTAGAAGAAAGTAGAATACAGAAGTTACTACAACATCATGGTAATACATATTAAATTACAGTACTATGGGAATAACATTAGATTTCTGATTGCCATGTACTCAGCACACTAACATAATTCAACAATACATTGTGATGAAGAGAGGCAGATAAATGGACAGTACTTAATGTAATACTAACATTCAAAGTTGTGGTTTCCTCATTAAATATACAATTAAATCATGTTAAAAGAAACAGTCATCAAAGACATCCAAAGATGACCGAGGGTTTATCGAATGTTTTAAAACAAGGACCGAAGTTCACCGAGACTTTCCAGAATGTTTTGTAAGGAGGTATGTAGATAACCAAGGCATTATTGGGGCAGCTGTGGCTCAATTGGTAGAGTGGGTCAGCCACTAATCGCAGCGTTGGTGGTTCGAATCCTGGCCCACATGACTCCACATGCCGAAGTGTCCTTGGGCAAGACACTGAACCCCAAGTTGCTCCCAATGGCAGGCTAGCACCTTTCATGGCTGCTCTGCTGCCATTGGTAAATGAATGTGTGTGTGTGAATGAGACAGTGTAAAGTGCTTTAAATACTGTTAAGGTTAAAAAGGAGCTATATAGTGCAGACCATTATGGATTGTTTTAAAATGAGGTCCGAAGATTACAGAAAGCATTTACAGAATGTTTTGAAATGGCATCTGAATAAACTGAGGCTTTATGAAATGGTACGAAACAAGATCCGAATTTAACCAAGGCTTTATGGAATATTTCCAAGCATGGTCCAAAACTCACCGAGACTTTCCGGAATGTTTCGTAAGGAGGTATGCGGATAACCAAAGTTTTATGGATTGTTATAAAATGAGGTCCGAAGATAACCAAAGCTTTATGAATGTTTCGAAATGAGATCCGAAGATAACCAAAGCTTTAAGTAATGTTTTGAAATTATGTCTGAATATACTGAGGCTTTACGAAATGTTACGAAACAAGGTCCTCTTATAACCGAGGCTTTTACGGGATGTTTCAAAACGAGGTGCCAATATAACCAGGGCTAAACGGAACATTTCGAAACGAGGTCAGAATATAACCGGGGCTGTTACAAATCGTGACTGTTGAAACTATTTTTTTATCATCTCCCTGATGAAAATACATTTTTAAATTAAATTTACATTTTTACATTTTAAAAACATGGTTAACTTAATATGGTAATGCAATATTTGATATAGATCTAGGAAGCTATATTTATTTGTGCCGAGTTCCACCTAAGAAGGGTTTCTCTCTGAGAAGCTTCATCTCATTAATTCTCTGTTTAGTTCTTTAAGGCATACCTGTAACAGCCATCAAAGTGCTGCATGTTTACTGTCAGACATCAAATCCTCTGCTCTGGGTAATGTTGCTGTTATTATACATAATCCACTGGTTTATTTATGAGGTGTTGTGGAGAATAATTTTCAGAAGTTATTCTGAAGATTATGCGTGTAACTGCCATAATAAAGAGTTGCAGTGAATACAGTGAACTACATGTTTAGCACCCGCAGTATTTATAAACAGATCTCAACTTTTTAAAGTGGATGGAGGACCGCTCTGTGACTCCAAACGCTCTGGTTACATTCAAGCACATCATTCTGCGTCCCAGACACGCATAAGTGGATGTGTTTCACTCTGTATGCTTCTACATCTTTTCCTTTGATGGTTTTGTCCAACAAGAGATTAAAGCACAGATAATTTATCGACTATTCGATTAAGAAACTTTTAACTATAAAAATCCGAAAATACTGTATATTGCATTGACTTCTATATACATTTGTAATATTGAATCGGGAGGTCTGTGGCAATTCCCAGCCTGAATATACAGTAGGCTTTGTGAAATGTTTCAAAACAAGGTCTTTAGACTTTACAGAATGCTATGAGTCGAGGTCAAAAGATAACCAATGTTTTAGAATCCATTGAAACAATGTAAAAACTAAGTGAGACATCTCAAACAATGTCTATCACTCAGCATAGTTGATAATAAATTACTTCAAATTTCCTAGAAACTAACTAAATCTTCAAAAAACCATCCGAGATGTCAAACTGGTTTCACTTCTTTCTTATTCTAGTTACTCATAGCCTCTGGAATTCATGTAACTGTTGTGTAAAAGTTGCATGGCTTATGGCTGCATTATCCATAAATGTTTAAAGTGTGCATACCACAAAGGCTGTTTTGTCACGACACATATCAAAGGTACAGTACATCAAATCATATGAAGACATTACATGAAGCCGTAGGGTACATCTGACATTGGTCTCTGACCTCTTTAAAGAGAATTTGAGCATTGGCTCACAGGCATAAGTCCCTTGGAAGGGGACATTTTGTATGCACTTCTGGAATGTAGTGCTGTGCACTTCAGGCAAAACACAAAAAGAGTGATGGTATATTCCAGGAACAAAGGAAATAGAGGAACAAGGAGAAATAAAAAGATGTAAAGACTGATAATACTGGTATTGGTATCAACTCCTGAGATTTTGTTAGTTTGTCAACCTAACAGAAGTAATGCACATCCTCCTTACCTAAAGCTTGCAAAACAACTTTATTTTCATGGAAGCACACAGAAGTGAACCCATTTCAGTCCACAGATACAGGCCATAATCCTGGCAGAAAATAACCCGCCTACATTTGCTTCCATTCACTCCCAAAATGAACCAAATACACAATGTCGTAAACGCCTCACAACCGTCTTCCCTATTACCACTGATATCTTTACCACTGATTGTAATAATAGCAACACACGATAATGTACCAACTAGATTCCTTTTACTCAGGTACAGAAATCTGATGATGTTTTAAAGTTGCAAACACACAAGCAAAATTAGCTTGCGTCTAGAGATGAAATGAGCATTTTTGTCTATTTAGAGTCAACTGCGAGTTAGGCTACTTTGCATATGAATATTAACAAAGATAACATCCTCATATGACAATATGCAAAATTGTGCGCCATATCAGAAAGCTTCTCACAAGCAGAGGAAGTCCTGAATGGAGAACTGAATAGCAGGTATGAAATTGAGGTGTGAACTCATTTTGAGATACCGTGGTTATCGTCCGTTTCTGCATGCGTTTTTGCTTAGAAACAGACATTGTCTACTATTATCCAAGCCACTATTATCTAAAGCACTCTTCCAAGTGCAGGGACTGCTGATGGCTAGCTTTTTTTTTTTTTTGCATGCTAACACAATTTCTTGACCATGCAAGTACAAAATGTATGGAAATGAAGAAGCCAGTCATACCAATACGTAAATATGAAAATACATTGTTGTAGGTAATTAGCATGATAACACATTCTCTCATTTAATGGAGATATTATGTAGAGTCTTTAATTGTAAATAGACTACCAAAATGTGCATTTCGTCTATGGTACATTATGGTGTCCATGCAAATTTAACTAATTATAGCGACAGCAATTTTTAAGTTACAAACTACTCCATCAAATCAATACAGTTCTAAAACAGATTGTTGCAGCTTCTACGAGCCATTTTCAAAGAGCAACAATCTGTTCCCAAAAGGATTGGCAAATACATTTTTAATAACTTATAAATCTTTAAAGACAGACCTACAATGAGCTCCAAGGTTGTTAATCGATGGTAAAGGTACAGTATATTAGGGGCGGATTACCGACCAGGCCAGTGTGGTCCCAGGTGTCCTTTACTACCAGGTGGCCCTTGACTGCCCGAGGGTGCCCTGGGCTTTAAGGCTGCGCGATCTAGTTTGGTGACCACCCTTTTGGACATGAACAACAAACAACCCTCGCTCAACAACTTTTGGGTGGAGGGGGGACCTTGGAGATAATTGGCCCAAGGGCCTTTGCAAGTCATACTCCATCCCTGAGGTATATACTTCTGTTGAAGCCATCAATCTACATAATTATAGGTATTAATAATAAGGAATATTCTGAGATAAATACAAGTTTCCAGGAGCTCATATAAGTGCATTTTTTAAATTATACGCTGCATATTTCTACCTTTAAACACGGCAAACATTGGCCCCATTCTCTTCCATTGTAAATGCTTTACTGTAACCTTGATTTTTACTCATTTTTAATTTTTTTTAAGAAAAGGAGGGACAATTCCAAACAGATTTGCCTTAAAATGGAATACATAGACTAATTTACTGCCCCATGCATCTACGTGCACTTCCGCAGTCAATTTCATGATGGATATCAAAGACACTTAATCATCTTACAGTTCAATAAATATACTTTAGTTTTAAACATTGCCTACCTGTCACGAATGCCGAGTTAGGCACTTCCCCAACCGGCCACCGGAGGTCAGACTCTCCGGAATACTGACTTTCCAAACTACACTTCCCATAAACCCACATACCCGGTCTAATTACACCACAGCTGTTCCTCATATCTGTTCCTCTATTTAAACACTGTCTGCCATCTCACTCCTTGCGAAGTCTTGTTTGCTCTGGCTGCATTTCTAAGCATATTCACAACTACCCTCTCTGATTTTCTGTGTATCGATCTTGCTCTGTGTATCAACTACGTTTATTTGCTGCCTGCCCTGACCATCTGCCTGTTTGTGACCAGTATTACGTCTGCCTGCTTGTACCCGTTTGCCTGTCTTTTGACCCTCGCCTGTTTTGACTCTGCTGTTTCATTAAAACACTGCAAATGGATCCCAACCAGTCTGAGTCGTCGTTACAGAAGACTTCGCCAAATACTGATCCAGCGGTTGTTTCACGAGTCGCCGAAGAGCTATCCGCCCAAGCAAGTTTGTTAGCTTCACATCAACACCAGCTTAATCGACTCACCTCTCTCATGGAAGAACTGATGAGGTCTTTCCAGGGACGACACCAGCCCGCACCCGAGCCTACACCCGTGGCTCCTCAAACCAGTCAGATGCCCACTGCTTGGTCCCACTTTGGTGCCGTCGCCAGCCCTCGTCTAGCTCTACCGGAGAAATTTGACGGTTCACCCGCAAGATGCAAGGGGTTTGTGATGCAGTGTTCAATGTTTCTGGAGCAACAACCAACACTTTATCCCACAGACGCGAGTAAGATTTTTTTCGTTTGCTCTGTGCTCACGGGAAGAGCTCTTGATTGGGCTAACGCTGTCTGGACTAACCGGGGCTTTAACCAGACCAGCTACGAGGCTTTCATGGCACGTCTGGCTGAGGTTTTCGATCACCCTGAAGGCGGTAAGAGCGTCGGGGAACAGCTGCTCGTTCTCCGACAAGGAAACCGGTCAGCAGCAGACTACGCGCTTTCCTTTCGCACTCTCGCCACGCAAACCAACTGGATAGAAGATACCCTCAAGCTCCTCTTTCGTCAGGGATTGAACATTGAACTTCAATCCGAGCTGGCTTGTCGCGATGAAGGCGCTACTCTCGATCAGTTTATCAATTTGGCCATACGAGTCGATAACCTCATCCGCTCCAGACGACCAGCTCAGTGGCCCAATTCCCTCAGTTCTATGCCTCAACTCCGTGATGAGTCGGAACCCATGCAAATCGGGCGTACACATCTTTCACAAGAGGAAAGGGACCGTCGCATCTCCAATCGCCTCTGCCTATACTGCGGCCAAGCGGGACATCAGCGAGCCAACTGTCCCACACGCCCCTCTCAAACACAACGGCACGGGGTGAGTCTGTTAATTTCTTCTGTTCTGTCCTCCACCTGTTTTGAAGTTCCCATAAAGCTCATTCACCATTCAGTGTGTATTAGTACTCATGCCATGATTGATTCGGGGGCGGCAGACAACTTTATCAATGAAGCCCTTATCAAACGATATAACATTCCCTTGACTCCCTGTAATCCTCCTTTGGCAGTGGCAGCGCTAGATGGACGTCCTTTAGGAACTGGCCAAGTGCACCATACCATCTCAAATATTACACTACAGGTTGGAGTGTTACACTCAGAGAACACTTCTTTCTATGTCATACATTCCCCTCACAACCCGGTCATTCTCGGTCTGCCCTGGCTGAAAAAACACAATCCACAAATATCCTGGCAGGATAATCAGATTACACAATGGGGCACTGATTGCGCTAAAGAATGTCTGAAACCCGTTATCGTAGGAACAACCAAAGTTTTGAGTAAGCTTTGTGACGCCCCACTGATACCTCCAGAATACGCCGACCTAAGCGTAGCGTTCAGCAAGATCAAAGCGTCACAACTACCTCCTCATCGCTCGACCGATTGCGCCATCGAACTCTTACCAGGTGCCTCACCGCCCAGAGGCAGAATCTTTCCTCTGTCTGAGCCCGAATCCAATGCCATGAAAACGTATATCAAAGAAGAATTAGCCAAGGGGTTCATTCGTCCATCCTCCTCACCAGCAGCTGCAGGGTTTTTCTTCGTGGGTAAGAAGGATGGCTCTCTTCGACCCTGCATCGACTACCGCGGCCTAAATGATGTCACAGTTAAATTTAGGTACCCCCTACCGCTAGTCCCTGTGGCTTTAGAACAACTGAGATCCGCAAAGATCTACACTAAGCTCGATCTACGTTGTGCTTACAATTTAATTCGCATTCGGGAGGGGGACGAATGGAAAACGGCTTTCTCTACCACAAACGGGCACTACGAATATTTGGTGATGCCGTTCGGTTTATCTAACAGTCCCTCCGTATTCCAGTCTTTTATCAATGACATCTTCAGAGACCTGCTGAACCAGTGTTTAATCGTATACATTGATGACATCCTTATCTACTCCAACTCTCTAGAGGAACACATCACCCAGGTCAGAGAAGTTTTGAAACGTCTTGCAGAACACCAGCTATATGCTAAGGCGGAGAAATGTGAGTTTCATTTATCATCAGTCGCCTTCCTTGGTTACGTCATCAGTCCGGAAGGGGTAGCCATGGATGAGAGCAAGGTGGACGCTGTGTTAAATTGGCCTCAACCCACCACGGTAAAGGAACTACAACGTTTTCTAGGATTCTCCAACTTTTATCGTAGGTTTATTAGAAACTTCAGCACTGTCGCTGCTCCGCTCACAGCCATGGTCAAGGGGGGACAGTCCAAACTGCGCTGGTCCACTACTGCACTGCAAGCCTTCAACCAGTTAAAGGATCGCTTCACCTCAGCTCCCATTCTCCATCATCCTGATCCTGACATTCCCTTCGTGGTAGAGGTCGACGCTTCTAACACCGGCATAGGGGCCATACTCTCTCAACGCCAAGGTGACCCTCCTAAGTTATTTCCTTGTGCCTTTTACTCCCGCAAACTCTCACCCGCAGAACAGAACTACGATGTGGGCAATTGTGAACTTTTGGCCATGAAAGCTGCCCTGGAGGAGTGGCGGCACTGGCTGGAGGGGGCGAGACATCCATTTCTGGTTTACACTGACCACCGCAATCTTGAGTATTTACGCTCGGCCAAGAGACTCAACCCCAGACAAGCCAGATGGGCACTATTCTTCTCCCGGTTCAACTTCTCTATTTCATACCTCCCTGGATCTAAGAACGTCAAGGCCGATTCACTCTCTCGTCAACACGACCCCATGCCTCTTGATCCCGTCTCCGAGCCCATCATTCCGCCCACAATGATCTTAGCTCCGGTCCAGTGGGACATAATGTCTGAAATCGCCAAGGCTCAAGCAAATGACCAGCCCCCACCCGGGTGTCCACCTAACCGGACATTTGTCCCTCCGGACATGCGGAAGAGGGTAATTCGCTGGGTGCACAACTCCACGAACTCGGGTCACCCCGGTATTACGGCCACCGTCCGCCTGTTAAGGAATCGTTTCTGGTGGGAGACGTTGCAAGATGACACTGCCACGTTTGTGAACGAATGTCCTACTTGCAATATAGCAAAGACTCCGAAGCAACCTCCAGCGGGTCTACTTCAACCTTTACCCATACCACAACGACCTTGGTCCCACATTGCCGTGGACTTTATCACAGATCTCCCCGTCTCTGAAGGTAACACTACTATCCTCACTGTCATTGATCGCTTCTCCAAATCCTGCCGACTTATACCTTTACCTAAACTCCCAACGGCCTTCGAAACTGCTGAACACCTTTTCCACTATGTCTTCCGGTACTTTGGACTTCCCGAAGATATTGTCTCGGATCGGGGTACCCAATTCACCTCCAGGGTCTGGACAGCTTTCTTCCGCCTATTGAATGTCAACATCAGCCTCACATCAGGGTATCATCCTCAATCGAATGGCCAGACGGAGCGTCTGAACCAAGAAATCACCAAGTTTTTACGCACGTATTGTCACCACAACCAGTCGGATTGGAGCCGTTTCCTACCTTGGGCAGAATATGCTCAAAACTCCATTCTTAAACCTTCTACCAACCTGACACCCTTCCAATGTGTCCTGGGGTACCAACCCCCCCTGTTTCCCTGGTCCGGCGAACCTTCAGAGGTTCCTGCTGTAGACACCTGGCTGCAACGCAGCGAAGCGGTATGGGACCAGGCCCACGTCCATCTCCAGCGGGCCGTAAACAGATTCAGGGGGCAAGCTGACCGACATCGTCGTCCTGGTCCTGATTATTCCCCTGGACAATGGGTATGGCTCTCGACCCGAGACCTCCGTCTTCGCTCAACCTGCAAAAAACTCAATCCCAGGTATGTGGGTCCTTTCAAGATTCTGAAAAAAATTAATCCTGTTTCCGTCCGCCTCCAGCTGCCTGCTAATTATCACATTTCTCCCACTTTTCATGTTTCCCTTCTAAAACCGGCTGGTGGTCCGAGAGCTGAGGAGGGGGAGGTGAACTCTGGCCCTCCTCCCATGATTGTGGACGGTGAGGAGGCGTTCCTGGTACGAGGTCTGCTTGACTCCAGACGTCATCGAGGTCAACTCCAATATCTGGTGGACTGGGAGGGATACGGTCCGGAGGAAAGATCCTGGGTCAGAACTAACGACATCCTCGACCCTAACCTCATCTCAGAGTTTCATCGGATCAACCCGGAAAAACCGGCCCCTCGACCTCGAGGTAGACCCCGACGACGGTCGCATCCTCGCTTCAGGAGCCGCTCACAGGAGGGGGGCTCTGTCACGAATGCCGAGTTAGGCACTTCCCCAACCGGCCACCGGAGGTCAGACTCTCCGGAATACTGACTTTCCAAACTACACTTCCCATAAACCCACATACCCGGTCTAATTACACCACAGCTGTTCCTCATATCTGTTCCTCTATTTAAACACTGTCTGCCATCTCACTCCTTGCGAAGTCTTGTTTGCTCTGGCTGCATTTCTAAGCATATTCACAACTACCCTCTCTGATTTTCTGTGTATCGATCTTGCTCTGTGTATCAACTACGTTTATTTGCTGCCTGCCCTGACCATCTGCCTGTTTGTGACCAGTATTACGTCTGCCTGCTTGTACCCGTTTGCCTGTCTTTTGACCCTCGCCTGTTTTGACTCTGCTGTTTCATTAAAACACTGCAAATGGATCCCAACCAGTCTGAGTCGTCGTTACACTACCAAAATCTCCTCAGTTTACTCAATTAATACATACATTACACATAAATAACTAATATTGGCATTATATTCCTGCTGTATAGCCAGAGGGGAACTGGCTCTCCAAGCTGAGCCTGGTTTCTCCATTAACTAACATCTTATTGAGTTTTTTGTTCCTTGCCACATTCGCCTTTGGCTTGCTCTATAGGGGCCCAAAATAAATAATTTAATGGCATTATTTTCATTGACATTTTTCAAGGAAAAATGGTGCTTAATGAAAACTCTAAGACCCTGTTTCCAGCTGGTATTGCAATGCATCTCATATGATCCAATCACATGTGGTCAGGTGTGACACATCGCTGTTTACACCTGATCACTTAAATATGTCTCTTGTGAACACTTGTGTGCAGATTTGGAGGGAAGGGTCCCCATTTCATGACGACATACATGAAGCACTATGTCAGTGTGTTACTGCATGATATTAAAGCGCAACAAAGTCAGTAAAGACAAAGTAATCGGGGGGGAAAACGGTGCTCTGTGTCTCCCATATGCGGTTAAAATTAAATTAAGCACAAAAGCAACATTTCAAGAAGAATTATCCATTATTTTAGTGGAAAATCTGTATTAAAGGAGCTTCCTTGTTCTCATCCGTGTTGATATCAGACACACTAAAGAAGATCCATGAAGCTCTCGCAGTTGTGCATGTGTCTGCTTTTTAAAATGTTAACGTACGAATGGTTATTTCCTTTTAAATCCGCTCGTAACTGGCAAAGTTTAAACTCTTGTTTTAGCGCAGCAGTTGATTGACAGTTGAGGGGTGGCGCTTCAATGCTGTTGGGACGCATACAGGATGGATTAGCATTTACACCTCAAATTTTATGTGGTCACATGCATTTTGTTATTCGATCACAAAAGGTTTTAAACCCTGTTTAGACCTGTATTTAACGCTGACTGCATGTGATCGGATCACCTGAAATTTTTCTTAATACCAGGTGGAGACGGGGTCTAAGTCTTCTAAGACACTGTGACATTCCAGACATTAAAGCATCATTTCTTTAAAGCTGCTTTGTATATACAAATCAAAATTATATGACTTGACTTGTAATCAGTATTATGCCAATGCTGTCGATTAAGTTTAATTGTATTAAACCTGGAATATTCCTTTAAATTCCTCGTGAGGAACAACACTACATGATCCTGAAGAAAAATGCTCCATAAATCCGACGGCTAACAAAACGCGCCAAAAAAATTGGTGCAGCGACTGCACTGTTATGGCGCAATACGAATGAAACAATCGAGTCTGTCTCCCTACACCCTCAAACTACAGTACTTATTTATTTGTACATCTCTGAATATTTTGCAATACAATTCAAATATATTGTTTCTATAATAATAATCAACAACTTTAAATCATTAGTTTTATATTTTTCCATTATTTTTAATTCAGTGACATCAATCACAATGCTAAGTGGGATTCTAGTTCACCAATGAAAATCGTCACAGCACACAGTCTTGTACCTTTGACTTATTTACTTCAAATCAAAGTTTAAAATGTTTTGATTCACATCGGAGCTGGTTGGTTTGGTTCATAGCTTACAAATCTTTTACGAAGGATTTTATGAAATCCCTATGGAATTTTTTTTTAAAGTGATTAAAGCGACTGTTGCGCTCTATAGTCAACATTGTGAATGCATATTAATTGAATTCTATCATAATGTACAAGTTGCTAAAACAACACTGTTGTGTCCTGTGATGTAATACACTATACTGCCACTACAGACGCTGTGTAGAGGTTGGCATAAACAATGGAAGTGAGGAAGAACGTGCTTAGTGTTAACATGTGAAGTTAGTGTTCAGGATAAAGCGGAGTTCTTGGAATAACGGTGTCTACAATCCCTAACATAACAAATTGGCAATGAGGATACTAAGTTTGAGAACTGGATATTACTGACTGATCGTCAATGTCTGTGAATGCACCGTCAATGTTCCTGTCCTGCCCGGGAGAGGCGACCATGCCATTCGACATGTGGCTGCGCATGTTCGATTATTCGCCTTAAAATATTTGACAGAAGAATTGTTTACTGTGATCATTATTAAAAAAATCTTATTTTACTGTTGCCACTAGTAAAAAAACAAAACAATAACCATTCAAGGCTTTGCGTTATTACTAACAACACCCCTTAAGCATAGGGGGAAATCCCATCACTTAACACACACCCTTTAGTGCCTCATTTCTTGAATTATGTACATGTTGTTCATTAGTATTACTTACAAATAAAATAACACAGCACAATAGTGAATAATTTCACACTCATTTTTTACACTTTGAAACCGTATGTATGTTTTGTATTCTAATATGGTTGTCCCTCATCTTTCCGTCTTCGAATATGCTGGTAAGTAGTATTCAAAAGCAGAAGAGAGGAAATGAGCGCTGTGGGAAATCAGCACAAAGTAAGTGGGATTCAGGGAGTGCTGTGGTCTAACAGTGTGCGTGCGATCATGTACATTTTCCTGGGGTTTTCAAGTCCTTGGTCAAGGAGAATGTCAAATGCTCCTGTTTGTCTCTGTTGACTCTCTGTCGTGAACAGCAAAGGCTGTGTAAGCAACGTGCTGAAATGCTGAGACAGGACTGATACTGTGCCAAAACCCACATGCTGCTGTGTGGAAAACCTCACCGTTCCTCACCGTTCTAAGGGAGTGGTCACACTAGGTTTTAAGAATATGACATTTTTATTAAATTGTTATATGTATATATAGCGCAACAGTTCCCGAACACTTTTTCAGCAGATCAGGAAGACTTACAGACTTGAGTGAAATTGAAGATGACATTTATTTGATGAATATAAAACAGAAATGTAATGTCTCTCTTTGGTGTAGGGGGCCTCTTCTTCTGGTGTTCCTAAGAAGTTTTACTCGGAACTGTCATATCCTGCCGGAGATAGGAGGCAGGGGCGAGGAGCCTACTCCCGTGCAGGACGGGACTCAACAGGTGGTGGTGGGGTGGTGGAGGTTGCCGTGTTAGCACACTGAAACAGCAATGTGATAGATTGTGAGCAGACTTAAAAAGCAATGGCTTACATGTGATTGGCTAGGAGTTATCTAGCTAATGGTGTGATGATGTACAGCTGCTAGTCTTCCCACTAGAACTACGCTGTGCTTTCATTTCCAGAAGTATTTTCCCCATCAATTTTTTCCATTGACTTTTCATAAAATTCTTAATAAAGGAGTTGTAAGCCATAAACCAAATCAACCATCTCTGAGGTAAATCACAACATCACAAAATTTGTTTTGCAAAAATATATTTGAAAATCAGATAAAAAGACAAAGATACAAGGACGTGTACTTACCATCTTTCATTAGGGCACAAACTACAATCCCATGAAGCATTCCGAATTATGTCAAATAAATAAAAAATTATGGGAATATATATTTTATTTTAGTTTGTTGATTATAAGTATTGCAACAATATATTTTCATTTATTGTAAAATATTCCGATATTTACAAATAGATAAGTAGATTAACAGTGAAGAGACAGTCAGTGCTTCAGGAGAGTGGGCGGTGCCACTTTGAGGCAAGTTTCATTGGTGAATCTTTCTCTGCTGGATCATGGGTAATGTAGTTGTTTTACCATTAATTTTGCTACAAACCATGACTTTTAAACAATGAAGTTGAAAAGAACATGACGTCTCCTCAGCTCTTGAGGTATTATGATATTGTAAAGTGTCCATAAGATGCGCTCTTCAGAATCTCGGAGGAAATAGTAGGTCATCCGGGTATTTCTCACTTACTGCTTCATTAATACGGAGGAATTAGACATACTACTCCATTAACATATGTTTTTTGGCATACTATATAGAAGTGACTTATGTATATTTAGGCTGCGTTCCACTTCACTTTTAATATCCACTCGCAAACTCCCCTAAGCACTTCCCCTCGGGGGAATTTTGGAAGTCCGTTCCACTTCATTAATTGAGCAAGGGAAGTTTCTGTTGACAGACCCTCAACCCCTCGATTTTGACAGAGGGAGTGAGCCTACTCTGATGTACACACCAGGCAGCTCCATTTCCCACAATGCAACTGGATTGTGACATAACAGCATATCGCTCTTCATCAACCCCACCCCCACACAACTCTAATGTATGATGGAAGTGAAGTTAGGTCAATTAAGCAGTTTAGAATATAATGAGTTTTAACAGCATAATACTTGTAGCTACCTTAAACGGTTTATCGCACAGTAATAGCCTATGTGTTCATTGTAATGCTAACATTTTCATTTGAATAAATCTTGATTAATCCTTTCTAACAATATCTAAAAAATTAAACATACAAGATTTACACATGAAATCAATCTCCGAAAACATTGTTTTCTCAGGTGCAAAAATCACTAAATAATTCAACAAACGGACATCAGCCTTCGACATGCTCAAGTGATCAAGGGTTAAAGGTGTTCCAGTTAAAACCATTGCACGTCTTCCACCAGTAGTGGACACTTGTAAGCAGTGATGTACATCCGAGTCCATGAGACAGAGTGCAGAGGGAAGGGGATACAAATTTGAAATGGAATGCAGCCACAGACGCAGCAGTAGTCTGCATTCAGCACTGAGTCAGCGCTGTGTGAGCAAGCAGCGCCCTCTAGTGGTCTGGATGTCATTATCCATGACCACTTTAATGCATAATTTAATTCATTTAAAAGGGAGTTTTGTTCCTTTTTCCTTTCCCATGATGTGAACAGTACAGTAATATGTAAAAAAAAGAACTGCAAAAAAGAAGTGCAAAAATGCTTTAGATATAAAAAATAACCTTTTTTATATCAATCATCATATTATCATATTTAGATAGTTCATTTTTTTTTTGTTTTTTTTTTTATCCTTTGAGTTCAACAGATACATTGCATAAACAATGCATGTTCCATGGAAATTATTTATTGTTAGAACAGTCAAAAAGCTTTTGCACTTCTTTGTAAATTTTGAAAGCATAATTTCTAAGCAAAATAGCAATATGATGACAAAATAAGGTCAGGTCATATTTGGCATTGTGCTACCCTAATTAAAATAAAATAAAAATGCTAACATAAAATACATCACTATGGCACAGAGGAAAACTAGAAAATTGTATATAGACTAAAGAAATTCCCATGATTTTCCAGGCCTGGAATTTACAATTTTAAAATTCCTCGACATTTGGTTTTCAGTGTCTGTGGGATTAGGAGCATCTTTTCCAGTATTACACAACATGTATTACTCAATTGAAGAATCCATTCTTTTAAACTTTTCAACCTGGGATTATGCATAAAGGAATGGACTGAAATTTAAGCAAATGAAAATTTTACTGAAAATGCCATAAAATGCTTTTTATATGTTTGTCAGAGTTTGTGTAAACTCAATAGAATCAATAGAGTTTGTTTAAAGAAAATATCGCACTGAAGATCTAAAGCTAGGTATAAAATTGATTATTAGGTATAAATAAATTTTAATGGAGCATAGATGTTATTTTAGTAATAAGTTTAACAGGTGAAAAATATTATAAGACTTGTTTAAAGTTTGTTTAGTTCTTACAAAAAAAAAAGATAATTTAAAATTTGCATTTTCAGTTGAATTTTTCAGCCCACTGCATCCAGAATGTTTTTGGACACATTTTGGTGCATCACTTGATGAGAATTGCCAAAAAGAGACTTTCCTCAATCTGTGACGTTTAGATGAACTATTGGTCAAGTTCTTTTCTTTATGCAAAGGTCCAAGTAAGAGATCACCAGAGTTCACTTTTGTATGCAACGAAGGCCAAAAATGTCCTGCATTTACATGCATATGTAAACGTAATTTAATGTAACACAAAGTATAGTGTGACCCTGTACTTTAGGACCCTGTAAAACTGATCGAAAGCGGAACAAATGTGCAACTAAAATAAACTCAGACATTGTTCAAAATTACCTTAATGCATGACTGAACAAACCCACACAATGGATGACAACAAACACCGCACTACAAATATGAAAATCAAAGCAGCGTTATGTGTTTTCTGCACACGGTAAGAAATTACTCTGCTTAAAAGCCAACACTGTATCCTCAAGTTCTGCAAATTCAATCTTGTTTTTTTTTTTTTTTTTTTTTTTTTTTTTAATTCATCAGCCGAATGCTTCCTCAACATTTCTTCATTAACTCTGCTCCCTTCATTCAAAAATCACACCCTCTTGCTTTTGAATTCAAATGACTTCTATTTGAAGAAGCCGGTTTCATTAAAATAATGTCTCAATTGAGTACCGTTTCCTTTTAAAAAAGTATAATGGTCCTTTTTTGAGTGAAATAGTCTCAGAGCGACACAAATAAAGAAGGAATACAAATCAAGTCTTTGAATTTACATATTTCTCATTTATAAACCACCCCGTTTGACTGCCCATTTTGTGACCTACGGGCACAGGGATAAGAAACAATGGTGGCATTTTTCTATTATCTTTTAATTGTTGTTGTTGTTTTTTTTCCTTCCTGTCAGCCTTTCCAGTAGCCTGTCCAAAGTGTATCTGCGTAATCTGTGAAGATGAAAGTTATTGAAATTAAATATATATATATATATATATATATATATATATATATATATATATATATATATGATTGTAGCCTCTTTTCATCTGTTCTATTCTCCTCTCTTCTTGTCTCTTCTCTAGTCACATCGTTTTGTCTCTTCTCTTCTCATTTAGTCTTTCTCCTCTTGGCTCATCTAAGCTTTTTTTCTATTTTTTCCTTCGTTTTGGATCTTCTCTTTTCTCCTCTCATTTTGTCTCATCTCCTCTTGCCTCTTCGTCTCAGTTTGTGTCGTCTTTATCTTGTTTGGTCTCTTTATTCTCCTCATCACTCTGTCTCTTCTCTGGCCTCATCTCATTTGATCTCTAGGCTTGTCTAGTCTCATCTTCTCTAATTTGTCTCATCTGGTCTATTCCCTTCTTTTTGTCTCGGTTAGTCTTTTTGCTAGGCTTGTCTCATCTCATCTCAACTTTTCTTTTATGTCTTGTTTTGTCTCCTACCTTCTCTTTGTTTTGTTTTGCCTGTGCTTGTCTCGTCTCATCTTCTCTTTCATTTGTATCAACATGTCTCTTCCCTTTTCTTTGTCTCATCTTGTTTCTTCTCTAGACTCATCTCATCTTCTCTAAAATTTATAGCATTTTGTCTCTTCCCTTATCTTTGTCTTGCATTCCCGTCTCTGGGCTCGTCACGTCTCATCTTTTATTTGTATCATCTTGTCATTTTTTGTTTCTTCTTGTGTCTTATCCTCTCCTATCTTCTCTGCGTGCTGTCTCGTTTCCTCTTCTCTTATTTAATCTATTGTCCTCTCATTTTATTTGGTGTGTTCCCTTACTCTCTTCCTTTCGTTTTGTCTCTTTTCTCATAGTCTAGATGTGTCGCTTCTCCATCATTGACCTGTAAGTGTGTTTGGTGTCTTTAGCTGGTCTCTCATCCCTCTGGCTGGGCAGCTGCAGTGGTAAAGAGTCGTGGTCCCTCCGTCCTGGGGCCCCAATTAGGCCCCGCCATGCAGGTCGGTCCCCAGAGATGCCCCCACTCCCCCCCCCCCCCCCCCTCCCCTCCCCTCCGGATTGAAGCAGAGCTGGCAGCCTCTGACACTGATGAGGGGGAACAGTCGCTGAAGGGGAGGACAGTTAGAGCTGCAACCTCTAAGGCCTTGCCAGTAAAAGTTTTTTGAGGATAAACACCAATCTTATTTATTTATTTATTTTGTGCCAGTGCCATAACAGCTTTTTTTAACAGCTCTTGCCTTCTGGCAAAGTGAACTGGTCAGTTTATATTGTGGGTTTAATAAGTTCCTTTTCTCCCATATACTTGTTCTCCATTTTTCTTTTTACTTCCGTTCTCTCATATTTGATTTTTAAATTTTTTGCTCAAACTCAGGGTTAGGGATTTGAACAAACTAACTCTGGTTATTAGAGGGGGTAATTGCATGCAAACTCAACCAGAAGTCTCCAGATCAAAAAATTGTTTGTAAAAATAAATTATTATGTAGTAAAAAATTACAATTGTCTATGATTTTGGAGCAAAACTACAGGTAAAAAGTGATAGTGCCTTTATTTTTGTTTTTACACAGAGATAAGCCTAAATTTACCAAAAATCAGTTGACTTCAGCACCCCTTGTTGCATTATATGCCAAAGGATTGAGTCCAAAGTTGGAAAAACACCTTTTTAGTTAGAGTGCCTATAACCCAGAAGTATTAAAGACATCTTAAAATACTTTTATATTTTGGTTCAGTATCTTATGCATGGTTAAGTATCTTATGCTCTGCATGGTTAAAATGGGGCCAATATAGCTCCATCTGAAAATGTTTGGACACCATTGCAACAAGGGACCTACACACAAAAACGAAACCTACCCATCTCTGGTTCAAAAAATGGAATAAGGATGCTGCCACCATTATAAGATTATTATTATTATTATTATTATTATTATTTTACATGTAGTTTTGCTCTAAAACCATATAGGCGAAATTGTAATTTTGACTCCTCTCTACAAAATAATGGATTACTCAATAAATATTAATCCATGGTATTAAATATTTTGCCTTTCATCATCATTTAGGTTTATATTTCCTCAGTATAAACAAAATAAAAAAAATTCAGCTGGGGAAAGTTTCTGAAATGTATTTGATTTGACATGGGATAGGCCAAGGGGAGGTTCTGTGCATGTAAAGTTCTCGTGGTAAATCTAAAGAGATGAATACTTAATAACACATTGAAGCTGATGTCTTCTTGAGTTGTTGCCTAGTTACACTCACTACTCACAATGATGACACAATCGGACCGTGGTTAAGACCCAAATAATATGATGTGAACAGAGAGACCAGCGGGCGCCGAGGGAGGGGGAGGAAATTATCTCTGGTGCGGCCCAAGAAATCAAACCAATTGTGAAATCACCCTAATCCCTGCCCAATTTAGGATTTATGCAAACTGTTTTTATGACTTAAACTTAAAATTAAATGTTTTCAGCTGAACTTTTATCACAAAATAATACAAAATTTTACAAGTTTGTGTTTATGTAGTTTCGGTGCCATTTTCAGAATGAAAGTTTATATGTTTGGACATGGAAATTTGCTTTCAAGTCATGGAAAAGTCATGGAAATTCATTAGTTGAAAAGAGCGGGAACCCTGGGACATGGAACAATACTTGCCAAGTAATTAGCATTTAACAGAGAGATACATAATATAACCTTGAGACTGGATTCAAAAGAAGTAAATGACATGACTCAGACACTCATGTACAGTATCTACACAATTCACTCTCTCTTTCTGCTTCTAAATCATTCATTTATCAACTACCCTTCTTTAAAATATAATGCTGAGCTCAATTGACAACATTTGTGGGATAATTTTGATTGACCACCAAAAATTATATTAATTCGTGCCTCCTTTATAAAAATAAAAGCAAAAATGCTGGTTATAGTGTGCCACTTACAATGGAAGTGAATGGGGCCATTATTTGGAGGGTTTAAAAGGGAGAAATGTGAAGCTTAAAATTTTATAAAAACACTTACTTCATTAATTTTTCTGTTAAAACTTGTGTAGTATTTTGAGCTGTAAATCAACATTTTATAATAGTTTTAGGCTTTCAGCTTTTACTGCACTAAGTTGTCATGGTAACAAAGTTGTAAAATTCAATATAACGTTTAACAGAAATATATTTTAATAGTAATTAGTAGTCATTTTATCACACTAGTCATGTTAACACATATATTGTTTATGTTTTATGGCTATATACTTTTGAAACAGAGTATTTTAATGTTTATGGATTGGCTCATTTCACATCCATAGTAATTGCCACACAGTCAAGGGTGTAGATTTGGCTTGAACATTGGGGTGTTGCAGTGTGAAGCATTTGCATGTTTCCATAGATCATGGTAATTTTTCTGTGAACTGTCTCTTTAATAATGTCCATGTTATGTAATAATAAATGCTTTTGTGGGTCTATTTAAACCATGTTAATTAATATGTATTCAATTTACCAAAACAGAGTTCTGCTCTCTTTTTCTTGCACCATTACTATTAACTCCTTTAAAAAATGTTCTCTTTACAAATAACCCAAGTAACCATAAAGATCTTTATATAAAATATACAAAATGGTATTTGTTAATGAGACAGACAGACAGATCACACCATACCCTGATCCTGGCGTAAATCCTGGCAGATCCTGAAGTGAACTCTGAAAAGGGCATTATGATCTCACATCCTGTTTCTACATTTCACCTCTTTTCCTTAAGACAGGGAGGACAGAGTCTGGAGTTGTAGGAGGAGAAATGAAATGTCAGAATTGCCAAATATGCTGTGCCAAATGTCAAACAACACATGAGAGAGACAGACAGATTATCTAGCAGTCACTGGGCCAAATCAATTTCCTGTGGCTTTACCAGAGACAGTAGACGAGGAGAAGACAGGCCGCTCAAACAAAAATTAAGGGAAGAAATTGCATTGCGGAATATGATGGTTGTTGTTATTAAATGCTTGCCTTTCAGTTAAAAGAGACAAACACTGTTTTGATAGAAACATCGCCTGTTTATACACTCTGGAACATGCATGCACACTAGCTGGACCAGATTTACACATGTTAGTGTGATTGCTGTGTACTCAGCACACTAGCATACATAATGCAACATGCATCCGAGCTAAAAGCATGGTGCCATACATTAATATACCTCCAGAACAGTCATACATAAACAGGCAAATAAATGTTGAAAATTAAGACACTAGGAGAAAATCGCAACGGAATCTTTCATATTATTTTTTTACGGAAAAATGCATGTTATTCCAGCCAGCAGCCGCAGCAATATTAAACTTGTTGAAAAATATGAGAGCTTCCCAAATCTAACCTGTCTGATGTCATAGTATCACTTCACGGTACGTGGTAAGTAAAGACCATGGTAAAATATTGGCTCATTTGAAACCTCCTAAATTTGCCCTAACACATTTAAATTGAATCTTTATTAACCCTTCAGTACAGTCAAGCAATGGAATCAAACATTAGAATGTAAATAATTATGACTCAGGTCAGATATGGCCTGCAAGTGCCTTTGTTTTATGTCATCTTTGGGTTAGATCTGTAAGAGACTGGTACTGTCCATGGTGCTGAAACAACAGGAAAGGTTTGCTTTTAAACATTATACAACAGGTCACAAAAATACGAAAAAAAGACGGACGGACGGACGGACGGACGGACGGACGGACGGACGGACAGATAGATAGATAGACGTTGCAGGCCTTGTAACACCTTTTAAAAGTGGTGTGTTTTGGCATTAGAAAGCACACTGCTAATTATGCAGTAACTATTACACACGTGGCCATGACTCAGCCCTGAAACTGACCGCTGATGACCTGGATTAAACAGAGGACATGCTGCTGGGTAAATGTGCATATGCACTAGTGGCCTAAAACCTGTGAAAATCATAAAAAAAAGAACTTCAAAGACTTGACTAAAGCTTATATTGATGTGGATTACAGTCTCTTAAAAACATAGAGGAACTTTGAAAGTTTTTAGATTTAAGATTAATAAAGGAAAGACTGAGACACACTTTGAGTTATTATCATTATTAAATAAAAGGAAAGTATGGCTGCTTCGATGTATAAACGTAATAAAAAAAGCTTGCTAGGTAATTAAAAAAGAGCTGTATTTACTTACATAGCACAGAAAATGAGTTTCACGCTCGTTCCACCCACCATTAAAAACAGAAAGAACAATGCATTTCATTAAGCATAATAAAATACTTCTAACTTGTTCACAGAGAGAAAAGAAAAGATTGGAATTTTGGAAATTGAATTTCTTGGATTTCCACTAATGAATTAGAGTCTAACAGCAGTCCTGTAAATTCAGCTAAGCAACAAAACACTAAATACTGCAAAAAACACGTTGCACTCACAATACACTTTAATTCTACCCACTCCACACACTAGCACTTCCAGGACCAAGAATATTCTCCACAGTCACAGGGATTTTCAGGAATAGAAAATGACTAGAATAGAAAAGAATTTACCTGAATAGGAAATACCAGAATAAGAATATGATAGAATAGAAGTGTAATAGAAGTGGAAATGAACAGAGCAGCAAATAGCAGAAAAGAATAGAATAGAATAAAAAAGAAGCAAGCACAAAAGAACAGAATAGAATAGAACAAAGTACAATAGAATAGAAAATAGCAGAAAAGAATAGAAATGAACAGAACAAGACACATTATCATAGAATAGAACAGGACATACCAAAATAGAATAAATTAGAATAGAAACTAGCAGAATAGAACAGAATTTACAGAAAAGGAAATAACATATTAGGGTACAATAGAATAAAACAAGGGAAATAGATTTAAAATGCCAGAAAATAATAGAATGTAATAGAGCATGACATACCAGAATTTAATTGAATAGAATAGAAGAATAGAAGCAGAATAGAAGTGGCATAAAATAGAAAAAAAACAAAAGTATTGAATTAAACAGAACAGAAAATACCAGAATAGAATAGAATTAAAAAGAGTAGAAATCCCCCAGGTAGAATAGAACTGAGCAGAACAGGAAATACCAGAATAGAATAGGAAAGAATATAAATGAACAGAAAGTACATGACACACTAGAATAGAAAATAACAGAATATAATAGAACTGAAAAGAATATACCATAGTAGGAGTACAATAGAATAAAATAGAAATGACAGAAATGTCAAATTTGAATATAGATGAACAGAACATGACATACCAGAATGTGATAGAAAATAATAAGAAAAATAATGCAATTTATAGAATAGAATAGAATAGAATAGGACATCTTAAGATTGAAGACCTAGAAGATCTTTCCCACTGAAGTATACATACTGTAACAGCAGAATGTCATAGACAATAGACATATATGCTGTGTCATCTGGGCATGTGCTCTGTGCACCCAAAGATTCTCAAATTCAGTTTAACAAAGGAAGTGATGTGAACACACTCACTGTATCTGTTTCAGAAGAAGTGAAGAACAACTGATCAATGGAAACCAGAGAACAAGAGTAAATTGAGCCAGCGCACAAGGTGATATGTGAACAAACATTCCTAAAGTATGTGTTCCAAATGATAATCAAAACACATAAGTGAACTTGATCACTGTGGTCTTTAAATGTATACAGTATACTGTATGTTTCACACATGTATGTTCACCTTTTTGCATACTAAAGAGAAAACCTTTGCTTATCCATCCACTAAAAACCACCAGCATTTGTTTGCAGATGGGAAATACTTTTTGAGGCTTCTTTACTTCATGTATGTATAGAATCTCATTTTCTATGTAATAATTAAGCTAAATAGTTTTCATTATTGGAAATATGGACAAGAGTACCCACCTGAGACATGAATATACATGACACATTGAGCACATAGAAAGCCAGATGGCGAGTTGAAGGTTTTAGAATGATTTATTCAGAGAACAGGATGAGATATCCTCATAATGAACTAAATGCAAGTACAGATTCAGCTGGCAACAATTATTTTAACCTTAACTGATGCAGTGAGAAGCTTCTCATTTCTTAAAAAAACATGTCGGAAGACTTATCCCATGGTCATGGAAAAGAAGTTACCGTGTTTCAGAAGAGGCAAATTATTGGCCTGTATCAAGCAAAGAAAACAACTATGGAGATTGCTGGAATCACTGGAATTGGGTTAAGAACTGTCCAATGCGTTATTAAAACCTGGAATAATAGTGGTGAACTGTCAGCGTTGCAGAGGAAATGTGGTCGGAAAAAAAATCTTGAATCAGCGTGATTGGAGATTACTTAAATGCTTGGTGATGTCACATCATAAAAAATCATTAGTAGAACTCATGGCTAATGTTTAATAGGGAAAGTAAGAGCATTTCCACCTACACAATGTGACAAGAACTAGTGAGGCTAATTGGAAAAAATGACTTAAAATTTTCTAGGGAGCGTAAAGATTGACTGTGGAGCAATAAGAAAAGGTCAGGTGGTCTGATGAGTCCAGATTGACTCTATTCCAAAGCGATGGGCGCGTCAGGGTAAGAAGGGAAACACGTGAAGCGATGCACCCGTCATGCATAGTGCCCACTGTACAAGTCTCTGGAGGCGGTGTTATGATCTGGGGTTGCTTCAATTGGTCAGTCTAGGCTCAGCAATGTTATATGGCAATGACCAGGTTATCCCATCAGTTTATTTTTTCTTCCCTGGTGGCACGGGCATATTCCAGGATGCCAAGATTCATCTGGCTCAAATTGTGATAGAGTGGTTCAGGGAGCACGAGGAATCATTTTCACACATGAATTGTCCACCACATAGTCCTGACCTTAACCCCATTGAAAGTCTTTGGGATGTGCTGGAGAAGACTTTACCGAGTGGTTCGACTCTCCCATCATCAATACAAGATCTCAGTCAAAAATGTATGCAACTCTGGATGGAAATACATGTTGTAATGTTGCATAAGGTTGTCGAAACAATGCCTCAACTAACGAAACAAGGCAGTCCAACTAAATATTAGAGTATGCAATGTTTTTTTGGCCAGGCAGTGTATTTCACTCTGTTTCTTGTCTTCTTCCTGCTCCTCCAATAATCAGAGAAAATTCCTGTCTTACTGTGTTAGCATACAACATATGCCCTCATTAACCATAAGTGGGTTCACCATCAGGGCAGACTGCTGGAAAATGTATGTAGGGATGCCTATAGAGCAATTCCGAGCCAGCTGTGAAAAGCACAATTTTCCACAGAGGATTGGCAAGCTCAATTTCCTGAGCGAGAGAAGGCTGGACCACTGGTCTGTCCGTTTTGACACATTTACGCTGTTAGTGTGGCACTTTGCGACCTCAGGATCAATAGACTTTTCCAGGAAGTTCCAGTAGACATCAAGTCTCCCCAGTGGAGTGTTGTCCAACTCTGTTGACCACGAGGACGTTTTTAAGTAAAGTCGTTGTGATGGTCTTGCTGAGTGTAACGTCCATGCAGGCTCTCCTTTTTTAAAGATCAATTGGCAGGACCAAACCTCCCTGAAATGGAAACAACAAGAAGAACATTGAAGAGAACTAACATAAAAATAAACATACAAACATACGAAGATGGTATCCATGAAGATTGGAATTATGATCAAAAAAGGCTTTACCAACTGACGCCATAGAAGGACCTTTCTAAGTTCTTTAGAAAATTATTGTTGTGTCCTGTTGCTTTAAAGGACCCAGAAACCGATAAACCAAAGCTCATTTAAGGTAAGTCAGTTCTGCTTTAAAGGGAAAAACTAAAATCTCCGAACCTGTTGGTCAAGATTACATTATACAAGATTTCAATAACATATTTCAAATGAACAAATAAATAAAAAAATTGAAAAGAATAGTGAAAAGAACCTAGATTGTGGTGAGCATGACGGTGCCGAGGGGGGTGCACAGCTGGGCAGTGCGAGGCCTTGAAGATAAGTAGCGAATGACTTTGAGGAAGGACACGCCGTCAAGGAGTCCTCGCCGTTGACTGAGGGTCGCAAAGCTGAGGGAGTGCTCGATCCGGTGGCGCTGGAGCATTGCATCAACCGGCAAACGGAATGATGGCTAAGGGGTTCAGTGCCATTGCCCAGCATCGCAGACGGAAGCACGACAGTGAGTTGTGTGCCAGTCGGCGGCGTGTTCGGGGTCAGCAAGCCCGTCTCTCTCCTCTCTCTCCCCTCTGTACTTTCTCTCTCCCTTTTGTTAGTCTTGCCCCCTCTTTCCATTCTCCTCTCTTTCACCCTGTTCCCCCTCCCAGGGATGCACAGGTCAAACCTGGAGACCGATGTGACCCGTCGATGCTCCCTCCCTAGAAATGGGGAGGGCAGTGGGAGTTTTACTATATTGTTGAGGTAATCAACACAAATGTTTTCAATTGAGCTTAACTTGTATTGAACCTAGAATATTCCTTTTAAAAGAGCCAATCACCTTTTCGATAGTGTCAAATAGCACACATTATGACAAAACTGTTATCAGCTTTGATTGCAGCGTTGAAATATGTTATCTGGTCACAATCTTGACCAGCCGTTTTGGAGATTTTGGTCTTTTCCCATTCAAGGGAAGCTGTACTTGTATCTCATTTGAATCTAAATGAGAGACAGAAAAAAAGCTGTCTGGAAGTGTTAAGAACATAGTCACAGAGTGATTTGACTTGCCTTAAAGGAACTTTGGTTTGGCATTAACATGTTGCTAAGCTAACAATCAGCCTGTCAGAGTTGTAGAGAGAACCAAGCAAATATTTAGCATCAGTGCTTATTTATCACTTTAAAGATCAGACAAATAACATATATACAGATGTTAGTTTAAAATGTACATTAAAGTACAAAGTGCATTTTAGGTGCTTTGACAAGTCAACCTTTCTTCAGTTTTTATTAAGATATTAATCACCTTTCAACTTTTTTCTAGAAGTGCAAATAAACTATTGTCTTAGTAAATATGAGGTTGTGGAAACAACAAGTATAATAATAATATATTATATATGCATAGCTAAACAAGATCATCAATTATTGTTTAAAGTAGTAGATAAAGAAAGTGTCACACAGCAGGACACTGATGGCAATGCTTAAAATGTCATGTCAATTCCTCACATAACTATATAAAATATATATTTAAAAACAAAAATATATGAAAATAATTTGGCCAGAATATGTACATATATAAATATATGTACAAGAAAATAAACATACCACTTAAAGTGCAGAACTTTGCAGATATTTTGCAGATTAATTGCTCATATTTTCACTCTATGATGATTGTTGCGTCTTTATATCAGCTGTGTTTTAATTCCCCAGATTACTCTTGAGAAAAGTCCAATGCTTTGTGCATACAAGTGCTGTTTCTGCTAGCCTTTTAAACAAAGTAAGCCTAAAAGACTCAAATAGACATAAAATAACATTTTTCATGACTTATTTTCTGCATTTTTATCATGCGTGAGCATTATTCAACATTATTCAGCTCCTTGTTGTATGAATAAATTATGCAAACCATGTACTGCTCATAGCTTTACTGTTTGCAGATTTGATATATGCTGCTGTTATTATATTTGTTGTAACTTGCAGTTTTTCATCATTTTGCGACAATTTAGTGTTCATCTTATACTTAATATGTTGTATTTGTTTGTCACCATCATTGTGATTTATATGTCAAATAATGAGTTCCACGAGAGGTACAAAGCTAATGCACATATATGGAAAAGTGTTACGATGTGTAAATAATTGAAAAATAAAAGTCCTTTTAGTTTATCAAAATAAAAACATTGTATAGGCTTTTCCTTACAGAGTTTTTTGAATATTCACTCTGTTATGGGTCCATGTGGCCAGTACTTGCTCATCAATGGGCCGGCCCAAATTACCCAGCAGTCCACCAGGAAAACGCTAAGTGCTCCTGATGGCCAGTCCCCCATGATGTTAAGAGATCATTAAATTAATATGTGCCTTATTGCCTTCCTACCTCTGAATATAACACCTCAGATTTTTCCAGCTTTCAGTCGCACTCAGATGTTAGAGGGTGACACACGCTGTGACATCTCTCCCTGTCTCTCTTGTTTTTCTGTAAACGGCTCGTCTTTTCATCCTCTTTTGTCTTGGAACCTCTAATTTTACAGTCGCTATAGAAAAGCATGTCTGCTGTCTTGAGGCAGAGATTTAATAGTAGACAGACTTATCAAAGGTTTGGCTTTCCCCATCACTGTCAGGACATCAGTACATTACACATTAAACCCTTATCTGTGTTTGAATGTCTTGTAATATTAAAATTATTTTAGAGGACATCTAGAGTATTTTGGAACAAAAAAAATAGTGTTTGTGTTCACTGAAAAGAAGATTAAGTATATCAACTTGCTAGAGAGTAGCATCATGTGTTTCTTGGAATCAGACATTCAACTGTTGGTTAATGGGTGTGCACTCGAGGATCTATTTCCTGTATTCATTTGGATATGTACACGAGAAATCAACTAATCAAGTACTCGTTCTGCACCAGCTAATCGATTATTAAAAAACACTACCAAATATTGCTAATTTATTCTCCTTTGCCCATTTGCTGCCGAGGGCAAAACTGAATTTAAGATGTACTCTGGATCTCTCGCCACATCTCACAGCTACAAATGAGTCCACTGGGGGGGGGGGGGGGGGTTCATTGTTGTCGAGGTGTTGGACGAGAAAAGGAGACATGTTGACATCTTTGTGTGCTTTCACGTAAAGCCAAGTGTGGCAACACTTGTAATATTTTGATTCTCATGGAATTCTACTCTATTGGTATTTGTTTCTTGTTGGAGTCATGCATACCAACGGACAATTATCTGTTTTTGTGGTTGAAAGGAAATGCAAAGAGTTACAAGATACCCTGAAGCTAATCATACCGGCATATGCATTAAATATCTGAACATGGGCAGAGTGCATTTTATAAAAAGCAAACTTTCACAAGAAGTTTTTTATGAATAATAGCATGTGCAATGATAAAAATAAACTCTCTTGGAAACATTTGTGAATAAAACAAAATATGAATTTCATGTATGTGTCATATTTGATATTTTATAATTATATTTGAATTCACCAGTTATTGATTTCTCGTTATTTGTGGGAAATGCGAAGCGGTACAAGAAACCCGGAAGCTTATCAGACTGGTATGTGCACTAAATATCTGAACATGGGCAGAGTGCAGTTTATAAAAAGCAAACTTTCAACAACAAGTTTTTTTTAAATAATAACATGTGCAATGATAAAAATAAACACTCTTGGTAACATTTGTGAATAAAACAAAATATGAATTTCATGTATGTGTCATATTTGATATTTTATAATTATATTTGAATTCACCAGTTATTGATTTCTCATTATTTGTGGGAAATGCGAAGCGGTACAAGAAACCCGGAAGCTTATCAGACTGGTATGTGCATTAAATATCTGAACATGGGCAGAGTGCAGTTTATAAAAAGCAAACTTTAACTCCCTGTTATTCTGAATAATAATAACATGTGCAATGATAAAAAGAAACTGTTCTTTGTAAAGTTTGTGAATAAATCAAAATAAGAATTTAACATATGTGTCATACTTGATATTTTTAAATTATATTTTATTTACTAGTAATTGATTACTAATTTTTTTGTGGGCTAGAATACCTGACTACAATTCACTCTAAAAGGCCAAAAGTATTAAGGGGATGCAAAAAGAGATAAACATAAAAAGGTAATTGTTCAAGTGCTTCTTAAAATCTGATTAGATGACCCATGATTAAAGCCTTTGGTAAAAATGTGCTCATAGATTCTGCATTACCATGTACGAACAAAAAACAATACATTACTAGACCAAGCTCTTCATTTGATAGCAATATTGCTTGGTAACAAAGAAACTGTATATATAAAATCTATTTTACCTTTAGTCAAACAGAAAAGAGCTTCAGTGGGATTTATGGCTTCAGGAACTGCTTTTATAATCTGAAAAACAAAAAAGACAAGAGAAATACATTAAAACAGAAAGTGCATTAATAAAAAACAACTAATTTCATATGAATGTTTCCTTCATAAATGATTTGAATGTGAAACATATTTATTTAAAACTACTATGTAACAAAAATAATTGTATCTATAATTGTAAAAATGAGTGATAATGATGATTTTTTTCATGAAATATTACAACTATTTATAAATCTTTTTACAATTTTACTTCTAATTTAATGTTCCTCAGCAAAAAAACAACAACAATAGTTTAATGAAATTAACAGGTTTGTTTTAGTTTTATTCAGTTTAAGGGATAGTTTAGATAAGTTATTATGAGATTAGATTGTGATGGGTTGTTTACCTGTAAATACAGCTACTGCCATCCTCATCAGCTCTGAGGTCAGCTGGGGTCATTTAGAGGTCATGTGGGGGTGGGGCTGTTTAATGGACTAAGAAAAGGTCATGTGGCCAGATGGGGGAAGAAAGAGCAAAAACAGCAAGCAGAAAAAGGCGAGAAATCCCCAAAAAGAACCAATTTCAAAAAGCCATTTTTACATTACTGAATCTTAAAATATGAATGTTAGAAAACAAAAACAACGTATACTGAATTACTTTCCATGTGCAACATGTAACTGCTGCAATAGCAATTAATAGCTATTAATAAAAAAAAGGGTATTATGAATATATTATTATATATTTTACTTCAATATGGTAATTGCTTTCATATGATTTGCCACAGAACAGTGTCTCATAATGGTAGAGTGTGTTTGGAAATAATTATGACATTATCAGATTAAAAAAGATAAGTTGCTGGGTATGGTAATAATTACAAATGAGTGTGAATTTAATTATGCATATTGCAATTAAATGTAATTCTACAGTGGTAGTTCCTGGTAAAACACTTGCATCTGATTAAGCATGCATTTGTTTTCACTCTTATGCAAGCTTAAAGACCGTAATATTTTAAGGCTTTTCTTTTCATAACGTAAACTACACTTCTGAACGTAATGTAGACAGATGTTAGTTTAGATTATGAAGCTTTACCGAAAGTAAACAAGGACAAAATGCTCTCTCAAACACAGTGATTTTAGTTTAAAAAGTTTATTTTATAATCAACTGAAACGAGAATTAAAGGGCTTATACAAGCTTACAAAGATTATAGTTCTTAACAGAAATGTATTAAACTGGCACCACCAGAACCACAATAACTTCCATAACTATCACCTTTCAGGACACATGTGATTAGATTTAATAGTTTAAAAAAAAAAAAAACAGTGCTAGTTGAAGTTTAGTCAATTGAATTAACAATATTAGGGTTCAAAATGACTAGCAACACTTTGCTGTGCAATTGAAAAGCATCACAACAAGTTTTAAAAGGTTGCTTTGGTTCAGTTTTTTATTATTATTTGATTTGAACCCATCAGTACTATTTAACATACTAATAGACAGCCTAAAGAAAGCCAACACTAACAACATATAATAACCCTTGAATTAATGTGTTCTAATACATTAGGATTGCACAGTAAAGTGTCACAGAACGTGCAAAATCTAGTCTATGAATCACCATTAACTTGATGTGCTTTAAGATTTCCTTAAAAGAATATCTCAGAAATCAGCTCAAACTGGGACATTTTGAGTCACAGTTCACTCTGAATTTTGGCGTAGTCGTGAAAAACACCTATTAATACAGAGTTCATAAAGGGGTTCAAAGGCTTAACACAAAAATCAGACAAAACTATGCAGGCTTTTCTCGTCAAAACTGAAAGTGCACATTGTTTTTACAACATGCTCCTATAAGCCCTTTAACGCTGAATCAAAGAAAAGAGGAAAACAACAATATGTGCATCAGTATTTTTTTTTTTTTTACTTTTTTCAAGTTAATTTTCATTTAAGATAAAAATGTACAAGGGACACACTGAAGCTGATCACCATCCAAAAAAAAAAGTATCTACAAAAACTGATCTGGCTAAATCTAAACATTGTACACTTTATATAACTCCGCCCCTAGATGCTAGTGCCCGCCTCCTTCTCACACATGAGGCTCTATTTGAATTATGATTGGTTCTTTGATTTAAACTATGTAATCCAGTGAACATATCCATATTATTCCACTTGTGGGGGTTGTCCATGTATCAAGAGCAACAAAACGATCAGTTCCAATGAATTAATTTTAACGTCTTCAACTGGCTTTCTATTTTTGTCGTTTTGCTTGATTTTATTTGAAAAAGGAAATACAATCCATAGAAAATCCATTACTTGGAAGGGCACAGGGAGAGCTGTGGCAGGTCAGAACCGGGGATACGGCTGCTCTCTGTACACTCCTTTGTTTGTCCTTGCTGGTGGCGCCTTGTTGCGGTTGTTTTTCCATTCCTCCTGACCTGAAGAGGGAGACAAGATCAAAAAAGAGAAGTCAGCGTGTTCATTGGCCTTTAAGAGAAACATGGGCTGAGTTTGGATTGGCATTCTACCCATAATACTCTTATTACTTTTGCCATATCTGTCTATTGCAGATATGGCAAATATCTAGTCTATTTAGAACATGTTACAATTGCTATCTTCGAAAGAAAATACTATAGTGCCATACTTTAACTGTTTCTAGTAAGAGTAGTTTTGAAGCATGCTATTCCGAACACAGCAATTTACACTTGAAATGGTCAGCACTAATGAAATTGTAGTTTCAATGTTTTTTTTTTATTTTATTTTTAAAAATTCTAATTGTAATGTTATTGCTTGCTGTAAAGAAGATCAAGGTTACGGGCAAGGAAGAGGCGAGAAACCGGCTTGTCAAATAAATAATAATTTAATGAATAACTTAACAAACACATAGGACAGCAGACGTCTGCTGATTAAGCTCTCTCTCCCGATCGCCGTCTGCGAGTGGCCTTTTAACCCTCTTGCCGGCTCAATTTAGCCTGATACGGGACCGGGCGTGCGCAATCACGCGCCGGTCCCGCCCTCCACCGTGCCACACTCCTCCCCCGTTCTCTCAGGCTGGGGACCCCCGGCCTGACGTACATCCCCTGGGGGGGGGGGCGCCTCCCGCGCGGTCTGCCGGCGGGTCATCCCCATCAACCTGGACGAGGGAGGGGGCAAGGGGAGGGAAACAACCATTAAAAATAAGGGGGGGGAGGGTCCCTGCACTGGGCAGTACCTCCCCCTCCCATAAACACCATAATTAAAAAAAAGAGGGAAAAGGCCACCGCAGAGCGGTATCGAGAGAGAGAGGAGAGAGAGATTAAAGAAACGAAAGAAAAAAAAACATACTCGCCGGTTCTCTGATACGCCGCAGCTCGTTCCTCAGCCACTTCTCCACCCTCTTCAGGACAACAGCCGCGCCTCTCCGGGCAGATCGGAGGCAGTCCTCAGCCCCTAGCGGACGGAACGCCCCGCCGCGTTCCCGGGGTGTCGAAGGGGCCTCCCCCCGCCCCTGGCAGCGGTTCTCCCGCTCCAGGCGGTCGGCGGCGAGCCCCTCCCCGCACGCGGTCGGCAGTCTCCAACCCCGCCGCGTTCCAGCGGCCAGTAGGGAACTCCCCCGCCCCTGGCAGCGGCCCTAACCGCTCCAGGCGGTCGGCCAGGAGCCCCTCCTCCCCTCGCGGTCGGCGGCCGTTCCTCCGCGTCCAGGCGGCTGGGCTCCTCCGTCCCCCGGCAGATGGCCGCGGCTGCTCCATTGAGAAGTGGCGAGAACTCCGCTACGGCGCATCCCTCTTCCTTCCCGGGCTTTCGGCACCAATGTAAAGAAGATCAAGGTTACGGGCAAGGAAGAGGCGAGAAACCGGCTTGTCAAATAAATAATAATTTAATGAATAACTTAAAACAAACACATAGGACAGCAGACGTCTGCTGATTAAGCTCTCTCTCCCGATCGCCGTCTGCGAGTGGCCTTTTAACCCTCTTGCCGGCTCAATTTAGCCTGATACGGGACCGGGCGTGCGCAATCACGCGCCGGTCCCGCCCTCCACCGTGCCACACTTGCATTTCAAGTTTGACATGAAAATGAGCAACCAAGACGTCCATGACAAACACTGAAACACATTTTTATTTGGTGCATAGGGTCAAAAAATCTAATCCAAAGAGGGAACAAGCTCACATACTGTGTCCATATAGAAAAATCTTTAAAAGTGTTTTATTTTATTGTTGTAAAGAGGCCAAAAAAAGAGCAGAAAAGTCACAAAAATGCTCAATACAAGTGACAAAATGTTTTCAAATTACTTCATAATAAGAGTTCTTGGATGCCATCATTTGAAAAAAAAATTTTTTGACAACCCGTGCGCTGCTTTTGGCACTTTTCTGGGCTTTTTGAACTCTTCAAAACAATGAAAATAAAAATTCTGGATTTTTTTTTTCCATACACATTGGGCAAGCTTTTTCCTTCCTTGCATTTTTTCAAAACAGTAAAAGATTTTTTATTTATTTATTTATTATTTCAAATGTTTTTTATGTTCATTAATGTCTTGTTTAATGTTTATTTTATTTTATATTGTTATTTTTACTTTATTTACTTATTTTACTTTTATCGTTATAACTTGTATTGTTATTATAATTATTATTTTCTTTTTCTTTGTGTATTGAGTGTATTGTTACTTTGGGAATACTGAATGTAAATATAAGATCATGCCAATAAAATACTTGTAATATTATTAAAAATGTATCTTACATAGCCTAATTAATATTCATGAGTGCTTCACTATTTTCTTATGCCAAACTAAATGACACCCATGTTTGGGCTCAACTGCAATGCTGATCTTGATCAAATGATTTGTTGTCTCACGAGCAGCAATCGGAACTAAAATGCAACCTTAATACACCAACACCAGCTCGGCTCCAGAGGTCATGACCCCATCCAAATACTGCCATTCAAAGTGCATGGCACATCTAATAATTAAATAATTGTTTTACTAACACAGACAATCAGAGATCATTCAAAAAGACATTCCCTAACCATCCCCCTTTTGTCCTTCACCCGAGAAAGAACAAAACAACTTTAATTGCACTAGAGGATCAAATAGCCACTTGAAAGGGTTTCAGTCAAGTGACTTTAGCCAAGAGGTTACTGTCGCTATTAGTGTAAGCAGGGCTCATTCACCATCTGTGTCGATGAACGAGAGCGGCCTCAACGGAGGCTTTTGTGTGATCCTACTTGTCTTCAGCTCATCTCAGGGATAGAAAGGCACAAAGGCTGTTCCTCTAAAGTGACTCGTTTTCAGCCAATAATCTTTAATTAGAGAGCTGTCAGTCTCAAGTTAGCCTGCGCTAGCCTCAAATAAAAAAAGGGTTCAAGTGTACTGTCCTTGCATTTAGAAAGAACAAGGATGTGTATCAGATGGATAATAGGGAGTTCTTCTTTGAACTGTCAAGCTGTCTCTGTTTTGTGCCACCCTGAAAAGTGTTAACAGGAGTGCTATGGATTGCTTAAGTGTGTGTCCATGGCTTGGATTTAAATTTGGTCGCAAAGTGAAAAGAAGTGTTTGGAAAGTGAGACTAGAAGGGAAAGTTAAATTTAAAGGGAAAGTTCAAGAATTTAATTATGTCATAATTTATTCACATTCATGTAGTTCCAAATTTGTATGAAAGTCTTTTCCATAGAGCACGAGATATTAGGCAAAATGTTAGGGACTGGCAGCTTCAGTCACCATTCATCTACTGTATATTGCATCTTTTTTCCTTACAATGAAAGTGAATGGTGACTGAGGCTTTCAGTCCCTAACATTCTGCCTAACAACTCCTTTCATACTGATTTGGAACAACATGAGGGAGAGTAAATGATGACAGAACCTTTATTTTTGAGCGAACTATACCTTTAAGTTGCATTAAAGCAATTTTTTACTACATAGAAACACCTTAGTAACCACTCAGAACACCCTCGAAAATGCATAGCAATGCACTACAAACTACTCAGAACAACTTTGCAACTACATAGCAACATGACAGTATGCACTCAGAAAACCCTAGTAAATGTATAGCATCCATCCATCCATCTTCTTCCGCTTATCCGGGGCCGGGTCGCGGGGGCAGCAGTCTAAGCAGAGATGCCCAGACTTCCCTCTCCCTAGACACTTCCTCCAGCTCTTCTGGGGGGACACCGAAGCGTTCCCAGGCCAGCCGGGAGACATAGTCTCTCCAACGTGTCCTAGGTCTTCCCCGGGGCCTCCTCCCAGTGGGACGTGCCCGGAACACCTCCCGGGGAAGGCGTCCAGGAGGCATTCGAAACAAATGCCCGAGCCACCTCAACTGACCCCTCTCGATGTGGAGGAGCAGCGGCTCTACTCTGAGCTCCTCCCGAGTGACCGAGCTTCTCACCCTATCTCTAAGGGATCGCCCAGCCACCCTGCGGAGAAAGCTCATTTCGGCCGCCTGTATCCGGGATCTTGTCCTTTCGGTCATGACCCAAAGCTCATGACCATAGGTGAGAGTAGGAACGTAGATTGACCGGTAAATAGAGAGCTTTGCCTTGCGGCTCAGCTCCTTCTTCACCACAACAGACCGGTACATCGACCGCATTACTGCAGAAGCTGCACCGATCCGTCTGTCAATCTCCCGTTCCATCCTTCCCTCACTCGTGAACAAAACCCCAAGATACTTAAACTCCTCCACTTGAGGAAGGATCTCCCCACCAACCTGAAGGGAGCAAGCCACCCTTTTCCGACTGATAAATGTATAGCAATGCACCAAAAACCAAATTGAACTCCTTAGCAACTACATAGCAACCCCCTAGCAACCACATTTAGAAAACTCTTGAAAACACAAAGCAATCCACTAAAAAACAATCAGAACACATTAGCAACTATATAGCAACACCATAGTAACCACTTAGGACACCCTAGAAAACACATAGCATCAATGCACTAAAAACTACAGAACACCTTAGCAACTACATAGCAATGCCATAGAAACTACTCAGAACACCTTAGCAACTACATAGCAATGCCATAGAAACAACTCAGAACACCCTTGCAAATGCATAGCAATTCACTAAAAATACTCAGAACACCTTAGCAACTACAGCACAACACCCTAGTAATCATTTAAAACAAACTAGCAAACAAAGCAACACACTAAACCTATGCAGAACACCATAGCAACTACATAGCAACACCCTAGTAACCACTCAGAATACTTTAGCAAATGCATAGCAATGCATTAAAAACGAATCAGAACATCTTAGGAACTATATAGCAACACTCTAGTAACCACTCAGGACACCCTAGAAAATGCATACCACCAATGCACTAAACACTACACAGAACACTTTAGCAACTACATAGCAATACCCTAGTAACCACTCAGAATACATGAGTACATGCATAGTCTTGTACTAAAAAAAAATCAGAACACTTTAGCATCTTAACAACAACCCCCTAGTAACCAATAAGAACACCAAAGCAAACACATAACACATAACTCATTAGCAACCTTAGCAACTACATAACAACACCTTAGTAACCACTCAGGACAAACTAGAAAATACATAGCATCAATGCACTAAAAACTACTCAGGACACCTTAGCAACTACATAGCAATTCCCTAGTAACTACTCAGATCACCCTAGCATACACAAAACAATGCACTAAAAATCAATCAGAACCCTTTAGCAATTACAGAGCAACACCCTAGTAACCATTTAGAACATCCTAGCAAACAAAGCAATGCAATAAATCTATGCAGAGAACCTTAGCAACAACGTAGCAACACCATAGTAAATACTCAGAACACCCTAGCAAATGCATAGCAATGCACTAAAATACTCAGAACACATTCACAACTACATAGCAACACCCTAGTGACCACTCAGAACACCCAAGTAATGAAAAGCAATGAAATAAAAACCAATCAGAACACTTCAGCATCTACATTGCAACCCCCTAGTAACCACTCAGAACACCCTTACAAAGCATAGCATCAATGCACTAAAAATTACTAAATACACCTTAGCAACTACATAGCATCACCCTATCAACCACACAGGACAACCTAGCAAACGCAAAGCAATGCACTAAAAATCAATCAGAACACTTGTAACAACTACATAACAACACCAGAACACCCTAGCAAACAAAGCAACACACCAAAACTACTCAGAACACCTTAGCAACTACATATCAACACCTTAGTAACCACACAGAACACCACAGCAAATGCATAGCAGATGCACTATTTAGAACATTTTAGAAAATACAGTACAACGGCATGACAACCATCCACAACACCTTAGCAAATGCATAGCAATGCACTAAAAACCAATCGGAACACTTTAACAACTACATAGCAACACCCTCCTAACCACTTAGAGCACCCTAGCATAGAGGCAGCGAGTTTTACATGGGCTAGCATCCCTCACATTTAAGGACATAATGAAAAATCTAGTTGATATCTATAAAAAGAAGGTTTAAAAATCTATAGCAAACAATAGCCACTGATTCAATCACCACTAATTCTTACAAATAAGGTACTGTTAACAAAACACATGCTTACATCTGTGCAATTTACGATGAATGCACAAATATTTGTCTATATGTAGTAAATACATGCATTCATTAATATTGCTGGTGAATAAATACAATGGTGCTCCTTATCTTTATCTGGGACAATGAGTTGACAACATCTAAATCAGCAATTTTAGAGCACCACAATTCTTCTCTTTAGCATAGATATTATTGCTATATTGAAATTATTGAAAGTATTGAAAGTATTATTATTACACAAAGTGACCTTATTCGCCTTTCATAAAACTCGTCTTGCACAAATGAATGTGTCTGATGGCAATTTTGTTATTTAGCTGCATCCAAACCTGTCACACGCCAGTATTCATTGTATACGTGTGTTCATGCGAATACAATCCCCTTGTACAGATACTGCAACCGAAAGGTTTGCAATGCCAGCAGTATTTATAACAACGGCAGTGTGTCAAGAAAAAATATGTGGCAAGACACAAGATAAAAATATCATATCACATGATTATAATAGACTTTATAGACAGAAGAGGGAAACACGACTTACCATAAGAGTCATATGTTTCTCCACTGATACCGTGACTGTATTCATAATAATTTTCTGAGCTGTGGAGAGAAAAGAGAGAGGCAGGTATTTAGCACAATCTTCTACATTTTCATGGAAACATTTGCTAATATAACATCATAATAGTGAGTAATGCACTGAAATATGATACATTTCGATGACATGTCTTTGTTTGTCTGTAGAGAGAGTAAATGACAGGCATGTTGTTGCTAATTTGACATTGTCTGATCCCTATTTAATTTCACAAAGCAACATCTCTGCAGTCACATACATTGGAAAAGCTATCTTCCGAGCAGATTTGTCGTGCTCCTGTCATTCATTTATGTGTCTCAGAAGTTTTACTCTTGGGTCTCTGTCGCCAAATTGAGTTTTTCTCTGATCGCCCTGAGCTGAGCTCTCCAGTGTCAATCACACCTGACTGCTGATAACCATATCATGATGTTCATTCTCCTAGAATCCCACTGGCTGCCCATCAGCATGCATGGAGGTATGAAAAAAGAAGCATTCATTGAAAATAATACTATCCTGATTTATGCATCATACGTTCTTTCACTTTGTTCCCTCCATCCAGTAAAGGTTTCTTTTAGAACCATTTCTATATCGTAACTTCTCCCTACATATCTATCATAACTTTCCCTACATTCATATTTGATTTCCTCTCCTCCTAGCCTAGTTTCTATAGTAATCCCTCCCCTAAATTATATCATAATATCTCCTTTAATTACTATTGTAACTCCTCCACTCCTTCCTATCATACTCCTCCCTCCCATACTTTCTACATTAACTCCTCCCCTATTCTTAGCATAGATCCTCACCTCATTTATATCATAACTCCTCCCTAATTTCTATCACAACTCCTCCCCAATTTCTATTGTAACTACTCCCTAATTTGTCACGTAACTCCTCTCCTCTTTGCCTAATGTCTATCGTAACCCTTCCCGCTCCTCTAATTATTTATCAAAATTCCTCCCCTTATTTATAGCATAACCCCTCCCCTATTAACTATTGTAACTCCTCCCTCATTTATTTCATAATTCCTTCCCTCCACCCCTCATTTTTATCGTAACTCCACCCCTCGTTCCTATAGTAGCGCTAACATACTTTATATCGTAACTCCTCCCTAGTTCCTATTATAACTTCTCCCTAGTACCTATTGTAATTCCTTCCTAATTCTAATTTCTATCATAACTCCTCCCTAGTTTTTATCGTAACTCCTCCCCTCATTTTTATCATAACTCCACTTCCATTGACCTATTTTCTATCGTAACTCATCCCTCATTTCCCTCTCCTCCTTATTTCTATCACAACTCCTTCCCTTGTTCCTACTCCTCCACTTGTTTATATCACAACACCTCCCTAATTACTATTGTAACACCTCCCCTCATATATATTATAACCTTTGTTTACTTCATTTATATCGTAATTAATCACCTCATTTCCATCGTAAGTTTACTTTAGTTTACCTCATTTATATCCTAACTCCTGTCCCGTTTCCTTCTGTAACTCCTCCCTAATTTCTATCATAATTCCTCCCCTCACTTCTTTCATAACCCCTCCCCTAAATTCTAGTGCATTTCCTCCCATATTTCCAACTTTAACTCCTCCCACATTTCCATTGTAGCCCCTCTGCTCTTCCTCATTTTGTATCATAACTCCTCTCTTCATTCCTGTCGTAACACTCTCATAAATATCGTAACTACTTGCTTATTAATATCGTAACCCTTCCCTAATTTGTATTGTTACTCCTCGCTAATTAATATTGTAACTCCTCCCATCATTCCTATCGTAACCCCTCCCTTATTTCCATCATTCCAATTGTAACTCCTCCCCTTGTTCCTATCGTAACTCCACTGATTTATTTTGTAACTCCTCCATTATTGTTATCATAACTCCTCCAACTCATCTCTATCCTAACTCCAGTTCTGTGCACCTAATTTCTATCATAACTCCTCCCTCATTTCTATCATAATTCCTCCCTTATTTCCTATTTTAAAGTCTCCCTAATTTTTATCATAACTCCTCCTCTCATTTCTATTGGAACATCACTCCTCTTCCTCCCTAATTTCTATCATAACTCCTCCCCTAATTTCTTTCATAACCCCTCCCCTAATTTCTAGTGCATTTCCTCCCATATTTCCTACTTTAACTCCTCCCACATTTCCGTCTTAGCCCCTACACTTTTTTTTCATTTCTATCATAACTCCTCTCATCATTCCTATGTTACTCCTCTGTAATTCATATCGTAACACCCTCATCATTACCATCATTACTCCTCCCTTATTACTAACATATCTCCTCCCCTTGTTCCTATCTTAAACCCTCCCTAATTACTATCGTAACTCCTCCCCATGTTTCTAATGTAACTCCTCCCTAATTATATCGCAAACCTTCCCCTAATTTAGATCGTAACTCCTCCCCTTTTTCCTATCATAACACATCTCTCATTTCCATCATAACTCATCCCCTCCTCATTTCAATTATATGTCCTATTATTCCTATTGTAACTCCTTCCCTAATTTATTTATTAATCTCCACATCATTCTTTTCATAAAGCTTCCCATCATTTCTATCGTAACTCCCCCTTTTATCTGCCCAGCCCCAGCCTTTTTAATGTTATTCATTGGTCTGTCTAGCTGGTCAATGGTTTATCCAAAGCTGTGAGATAAAATTCACACAAGAAAAAACACACAGAGCTACCCAAACATACACTCAGTGTGCCTTAAAAGACTGAGAAGAGTGTCATGGCTTTCCATAAGTTGCTATGCAGAGAGGAAATCTTCATTCAAAGCTCACAGCAGAGGTGCCTATCGCATGCCTGCTGTTACTGCTAGTTTCACTCTTACAAATGTGTCTGCACACCAGGGAGAGTAAGATATCATGAGAGAGAGAGAGAGAGAGAGAGAGAGATGCCAGAATTGCTGCTGGGAGATGTACGGACCAGAACTACGGTCACTATTTTCTACAGGCTCCGGGAACACATACTAGCTGGGAGAGGTTTTATATTATATGTGATGGAATTCAACATTTCCACTGTGCATGAAGGTGAAATTGAAAAGACCTAAAGCTTTTGTGCTCAGTAAGGTATCAGTCAACTTCAAAACCTGCTGCCAGATGCTTTCTTATTGCCATATTTCCCTTTCTGAGTTAGTTTCAAACCGTTTCAAAACCTTTTTCTCCCCAATCTGAACAGCAGCACTGAGTCCAAACCTTGCTAGACACTTTCAATTTCTACTTTGACACATCGTCAATATTCTCTCTCTCTCTCTCTCTCTCTCTCTCTCTCTCTCTCTCTCTCTCTCAGTGCTGAGCTTCTCCTACTCAATTACCCTGCTCAACTCGTTCCATTCAAAGTAGAGCGTTAAATGATGATGCATTTCAATATCACACAAAACAATTCCTTCCAATTAGCACCACACATGTAAACAATATAAACATTCTGTCAAATAAAAAAACAATTAGACCAAGTTAATTGTTTAGTTTCACATGAAAACAAAATTTTTGAGTTTGCCCCATTCAAAACTGAATAGATAAATAAATAAAATAATTATATACAGTATATATATATATATATATATATATATATATATATATATATATTTCACCCAATGTGAAGTGTAAAGTACTTCTTGCAAAACATGAGATGTTATTTACTTGCTGCTCTCACAGTGTCATGGCTCGGGTGAGTTTGCCAGTTTATTCTGTTTGTTTTGTTATTCTCTCTCCCTCATGTCTCGTGGGTGAAGCCTGCATGCATGATCAGTGTTTCCATGGAAACATTGAATGTTCCTGGGAACCGCTGATCATGCTGCTGATTAGCATGCTAGCAACACCTGTTCTACTCTAATTCACTCCCTACTTAATCCCTGTGTGTTCTCACTGTCTTTGCTGGATTATTATGTGAAGTCAAGTAACTAACCTTGCTCTCTTTGTCTAGTTAGTGCTGTCTATTCTATCTGTTGGGTTGTCTGCCTCTGCCTGTGTGTGGGGAGTCTCTGCCCGCGACTGCCTCCTAATCGTCTGGGCTTTGTTCTCTGCACCTCACTACGCTTCAGCAGACACTTCCTATGGATCTGCTCCTGACTTTCACAATGCATACACCCGTCTACGAACACACTCCTATGCATGGCCATAGCGCACACTGACTCGTACTTCTCCCCCACTACTACAGCTGGTGCTGGGATTCTTATACTTCACCAGCACAGTATATGTTGACATTTATTGTGAATACATCTGTTGAACTGTTCCTCTGCTTTTGGGTTCATTTAACTCACTCTCACTCTGACACACAGCAGTGCTTAGCCATCCAAATCCGACACTCTGTGTACTAATACTCAGATTGTATGTGTGTGTGTGTGTGTGTGTGTGTGTGTGTCTGAAGTTGTAAACACGGATTAAATAACAGATTGTTTAGTTAAAACTGGCATCAGGCTTTTTGCTGTGGCGTATATTAACACGTCAGTGTCTCAGTGACTGTGGTGTGTTTATATGTGTGCAGAACTCTGTTGAATAAATCTAAACCCAAAAACATCTGCACAGGGGTTTCCCACAAGCTTTACAACAGGTAGAGTAAAATTAACAAGGACAATTTTTGGGTGAACTGTCCCTTTCTCACTCTCTCTCTCTCTCTCTCGCTCTCTCTCTCTCTCTCTCTCTCTCTCTCTCTCTCTCATGTTGTTAAACAGATGGTAGGGTTAAATCTGAATGATGTACAACATGTCCCAGGTGAGCTGTGTGTTTCCTCATTCTCGGGTCTTGTTTTCCCAGCTGTTAAATTGACGGTGGGGCGTCTGTGTAGAGTCTTGATGGTCTAATCTACTGTGAGAGGCTTATCACTAATCACTAATTACACCTTTCTCTCTAACTCACTCTCAAACAAAAACAGTTTTGAAGAGGTTAAGAGGGCGGTGAGTTGAATAAACATCACACAATGCTAATTATGTTATTTTTTTATAAATATGACATTCAATTTTGTAATTATTTACTCACTCTCATGTTGTTAAATGGTGACTGGGGTTGTTCAGCTCCATAAATTACCAAAAAATAAATAAAAATAAAAATAGTAAAAGTATTATAACAAAAAAAATGGTCCATATGACTTGTGCACTATATTCCAAGTCATCTGAAGCTATCTCGTAGCTTTGCGTGATGAAAGTGAGGAATAGTGTCATTCACTGTTCATGCCCTGCTGCTGTTGCAGCTCTAAAATCTAATTTGTGTTCACGTATATTCAAATATGCACTTTAAACAAAGATTGATGTCAATGATGCCAAATATCAGTGGTGCTCATGTGTCTCGAAACAAAACAGCAAGTTTGAATATGTGAAAAAATGCGAATGAGATCCGAGAGCTTCACAGGGGTGTAAAATATACTTGAAATTTATACTTGAGTGAAAGTATGAATAACAAACTCCACTAAATGAAAATAATTCATTAAGGTAGGGCCTAGGGCTAGGTATTGATACAGATTTCACGATTCGATACGATTCCGATTCACAAGCCTTCGATTCGATTTTCATATGGGTATATTTCAGATATAATGTCCCTTTTGCTTACATATGAAATACAATTTCTCTCAGCTAATGCTGTGAATAATACAGGGGACCTTCTAACAAGGTACATTGCGAAAATATATATATTTTTCTAATTATATTTTAGTCGTTTTTCATTATATCACATTTTAGCTTTTCAAAACTCAATAAATCAATGTATTTAATCAATAAATATGATACTATATTGCATAATTTATATTTTGTTACATGTTTATTGAATTGTTACATCTTCTTGTTGTGTGTGCACACGTGCTTAAAACTGGTACTGTCTCTTTAAGGAAGCATTTCCGTAAATGCAAAATTTGGTTGCAAATCTGAGTGATTTATTCCCATGTAGTGGAGGGTTGCACATAGAGTACAAGATCGATCCATGGCTTTGAGAATCGATATCGAATGGATAAAAAAAATTTTATAAAAAAAAAAAATTAACTTTTGCGGTAAAGATCTTCAATAAATAATGACTGGTCTACAGAAAGCTAAAGTATGGCTTCAGAAGATTTGGAATATGCTGCACGAGACATATGGATGACATTTATGATCCATTTAAGGTCATTTTTTTTTTTTTTTTTTTTGGAGCTTGACAGCCTCAGACCCCATTAAATTGTGGTGTTCGATGGAAAAATAAAGTTATACACATTTGAAAGAACGTGGGGGTAAAAAAAATGTTGATAGATCTTTCATTTTTGAGTGAACTACTCTTTTAAAAGCAGTGTTTTGGCTTTTTATTTGACACGGTTTCCTGCTGAAGGCCAAACGTGTGTACAACATGTTTTAATATGCTTATTCTGGGCTGTCACTCTATGGATATTCAATCAACAAGAGATTTAAATCAAATCAATTTTTGATTTTTTTTTTTCAATTTCAAAATGGAAAGTGCCATGTAAATCGAAAACACAATTTCCAGAAATTGTCAAACCCCAAATATAAACAGAATGTAATTTATCATAAATGAACCATGTCTACAAAAAAACTGGAGACGTATAACTTTGTAGAGACTTAAACGTGTTATTTTCTAAGGTGTAAATGAAATTTAATTTGAGGGTGTGACAGCTTTCTTGTTTCTCTAACAGAACTGAAGAAAGGTCTACAGACACACGGGAATGGAGATGTCACAAAAAGACACCAAACTTCGAAAATAGAACCAAAGCAAGCTAAAAATATCACTGTGTCTGTTTGAGGAAGCACTAAGAAAAATGGGGCACGGGACAGAATGTGTGGACAAAGGAGAAAGAGCAGAGAGGGGGACAGAGTGAGGGAGGACAGGTGTAGCAGAGAGAGAAATATTCAGAGTGTGATGCTCTAAACAAGGAAAATCAATCATGATAATTGTGACCTCTAGTGATGAGAGCAGAACTATGTGTTTATCTGTCAGAGGAAGTCAGATGTGGAATAACTCATTTTATACCATGGGTCTATTGAATGCTTGATTCTGATTGGTTCATGGACTTTCTAATGTATGCGAATATCTTTCAAGGAAACGCACGGCTATGAAGTAGATCCAGGTCTTGACCGCATAACGGTTCCATATCACTTCGCCAAATGATTTCAGTTATTTCAAAGAACCCTACAGGCTACCACATCAAAATATCCATTTAAAACAAAGAGATTGGTTAAAGTAAACTGGTTAAGAACGTCAAAACAATGTCTAAAATATCCAACATGTATTTAAATTCAGTTTAAAAAGAGCCCTAGCGCTCCCTCGTCTCCCCCGCACTTACAAACGCTCACACACACACATGCATGCGCGCACACTGAGACTCGTGTCGCAACCGAAAAATAGAGCAACTTGATCAATACAACAGTTTCTATTATCCCAAATAACTTGTAATGTATCAATATATTTCACCCTAATCAGCTTCACATAGCTGTAGTGTAAAACACTGCGCTACCCCCCGCCCCACTCACACACACAAAGAGAGAGAGAGAGAGAGAGAGAGAGAGAGAGAAAAGCAGCGCAAGCATCCATTACTTGTTCTAACATGACGTTTTCGAATTAGCAACGAAGGCTCCGACTGTATTAAAACATGACGCTCAATATGTGGTGGAAGAAAGTAGTTCCACTCACAAGAGCGTTTTAGGGATGAAAATCTGAAAATGTCTTGAGATAAAACCCTGAACGATGTCTTAAGGTGTGGTAACCGTGGTATAAGCAGCATAATTGACTCCGGCCCATTGAATTGTTTAAAAGTAACGCACACCCGAGGTGCAACGGTCACTCCGTTGCACATCGTGACCACATTACCATCTTGGGTGTGCATTATTTTTAAACAATTCAACGGGCCGTTGTCAATTATTCCTTACGTATTGTTTAAAGTAATCTTGGCAAAAAAATGCAGGAAAGAGTGTAGTTGACCACAGACACTGATTATTCACTTTGAAGAGAAACAGTTGGATCATGCTTCTACAAACCAGTCAGAACCATTTAAAATATCTAAATTAGAACTAACCCAGAACCCTGTCCAATCTATACAGAAAATCAGCCACAAATCAATCAAATCCAAACCAAAACAATTGAGAACTCCAAAAGATCAACAATGATTTAGGAACCCTATTGATTAAAACCATTCAGAACACTGCCAGATCCAAACCAGAACATATTTAGAACCCTATGAAATTAAAGACAAAACCAATACAGAACCCTAACAGATCCTAAACAGAGAACCCTAGCCGATTCAAATTACTTACTAATGCCTACCACCCCTTCTAGAACAAATTAAGTACCCTACAATAACAAACCAGAACCCATTCAAAACCTAACCAGATCCAAACCAGAACCTACAGTATTTAGAACCCTAACATATTAAAAACAGAACTTATTCATAAGTCTACACAATCCCAACCAGAATCATATCATATTACAACCAGAACCCATTCAGAAGCTTACCAGATCCCAACCAGAACCCTGCCAGTTTAAAACTAGAACTAATTAAGAAGCCTACAAGATCCAGACCAGAACCCATTTAGAAAATTATCAGATCCTAGCCAGTCCCAATTAAGAGCCCTACCAGACCAAATCCAGAACCCAACCAGAACCATACAAGATTAAAACTAGAACCAATTATGAACCCTATAAGATCCAGACCAGAACACATTGAGAACCTTACCAGATCCTAGACAGACCCTATTTAGTACCATACCAGATTAAATCCAGAACCCAACCAGAACCCTACCTGATTAAAACTAGAACCAATTAAGAACCCTACAAGATCCAGATCAGATCCCATTCAGAACCTTACCAGATCCAAACCAGAACCTATTTAGAACCCTACCAGATTAAAACTAGAACCAATTAAGAATGCTACAAGATCCAAACCAGAACCCATTCAGAACTATACCTACCAGATCAAAACCAGATCTCATTCAGAACCATACTAGATCTCAAACAGATGCTCTTTAGAACCCTACTAGATTAAAACCAGAGCCCAACCAGAATCCTACCAGATTAAAACTAGAACCAATTAAGAATCCTACAAGATCCAAACCAGAACCAATTCAGAACCCCACCTACCAGATCATAACCAGACCCTATTCAGAATCCTACCAGATTACAATCAGAACCAATTCAGAACCCTTCCAGATCCAAAACAGAATGCTGCCAAATCTAAACCAAAACCCTAGACACTGTACGAAATCTAAATCAGAACTCATTCAGAACCCTACCAGATCTATATAGCGGCTGAGCCAGAACATGCTCATTCTGTGTCATGATAAAAGGAACAGTTCAAACAAGATGAAAATTCTGTCAACATTAACTCATGTTGTTGTTGTTGTTGTTCCAAAACAATTTGACATTCTTTCTTCCATGGAACACAAAAAGGAGATGTTGCACAGTATGACAGCCTCAGTCACTATTCTCTTTATGAAAAACTGATGCAATGAAAATGAATGATGTTTGACACTAACATACTGCCTAACATCACCCTTTGTGTTCCATGGAAGAAAGAAAGTCATATGGGTTTGGAACAACATGAGGGTGAGTAAATGATAAAAGAATTAAAATGTTTGGGTTACTTTTTTATGTGAATACAAAATAGAAATCAGCCATTTTCCATGGACAAACAACAAACCCCAGTTTGTATGAACTGGTGGTAGATCAATATGGTCAATCAATATCTCTCTATCTATTGACTGCATTTTGAAATACCAGTGACAAAAATAGCTCTTTCTCCCAGTATATCTAAACTTTCAGAGCTGTGACTCTTAAAGCAACGCCACCATATGAAAAGCAACAGTCTAGAACTCACTATTGTAGTGACATTTCCCAAACATAATGCTCTACTGTGGCCTATAGCCATTCTGACATTCAGCCCAGTGTGTGTGTTATATGGGCCATATGGTGCTCCATAGCACTCTGAAGAAGGTGACAAGCAGTTTAAACGCTGTCAGGTGCATTCACCCAACCCTGAGCAATTCCACGGAGAACAAGCTTTGTGGTGGCTCCATTGAGACAAGAAAGACCACAACACAAGAAATCAAGAAGGTAACACACCTGGGAGAATCTATGCACGTAAGACTTTTTATTAAAAATTCCTTTGACCCTTTCAATGCTCCCTTGAGATAAACCTGTCACTCTGGTGAATGTTTCACCTTCAAGCATTCCTGTTTCTTTCTTACAAGTATCGTCACCCTCTGTCTACCATTCAAATACCTCCAGCCAAAAAGAAATGATAAAAAAGCACAGCCATGGCGATGCATTAGATCTGGACTGATAAAAGCGTACATTATGTAGCCTATTACCACAAACATATGCTTTAGAGTATGCAAGGGTGTTCTGGGTGGATGCTAGATGTTTTTTTTTTTATTGGCCAAAGTCAAAGTGATGTGTTGTAAGTGATAAATGTGCTTTTCATCTGATCGCAAGTGAAGCCTGGTTGCACGTGTCGTGTGAGTCACATTGTGATTAGAAAAAAGGAGAAAGACGTGAGCTAGGGGGTATTCGAGGAGAGTTACAAGATATTCCAAGTATATGCTAATGGAATAATGTTCTATGTGGTATTTTGTTCATTGTTCAGGTGATAAGATTGCACGATGCCAGTGTCTGTTGTGTTCCTCACAGACTAATGTAACTAATCATGACCTGTCTCCTAGTGTTTTGATTTTAATTCAAAGGTCCTTTGAAGGTTTTCTAGAACTCTAACAATTATTAAAATGCCTCCATGAGAACATAAAATGTAAATGAGTCATGGATGCAGAGAGACCACCGGCAGTTGTTTTCAGGTGGGCTTAAAGGTTGTAGGTCCACCTGGAGATTCAGTAGGTGTTTTAATGTTTTGAAAGTTGTTTTATTCAAGGAGAGACAGGGGAATCCACCTTTGGATCAGTCTCATTCTGATTAAAAGAAGGACTGGTTTACGTTTCCCTGGATTATGCACTCTCAGATCAAAGACACAGCAAGAAGAGATATGAGGAAATATACCATAGCTCAGAAACACACAGACAATGTTTTATGAATCAAAGAAGATAGAAACCTGCCGTGTAATGAACAGTACGTGTACGCTTGTTAGACTCCTCGTTAATTAGTGAATAATTGTGAGATTTTTGGCCTCTCAGATTAAGATCTGAGAGGCCCATGGGCCGGTACACCATGGAGGCCCCCATGACGTGACTACATTCACCATTATGTGCTACAGGAGTCTTGGCTGGATTTTTTAAATAAGCCAAAGAAGAGTTTGGAGCAATGTCTTACATGGCCAATTATCTGTACTTTTTAATTGTGAAACAATCCAAAATCAAGCGTTACTAACAGGAATGTGCATGACACCTGTACTCAAATACCAAAATCAATATTCGGTTATTCTGCATGTGTTTAGAGGTCTTTAGCACGATCTGAGTCCAACAGTACCTGACAAACCTAGAGGTTATGGGCCAGGTTTGGGTCCGTTTTTTTAAGTAGGCAATAGAGCAAATTAAGGGCTGTTTTTTAATTGTTCTTCTATGTAAACAAGCACTGGACGGATGTACCACGCAAGACCATCACAGTTTTAAACACCATGTCAGGTTTAAAAGAACTTAATTTCGAGACACCTGCATTCTGTTTCATCATTTGTTGTGCTGCATCAGGCTTTTTCAGCACTGGTGTCACAAATCAACGGAGGTTCAGGTTGAAAAGAAACTTAATGTAACTGTTACACATGATTCCAGATTGTTTTTCAACTGGCAAAGTTTCAGTGCTTGATAAATGGCGAGCAAGTTTTTTATCCTCTTTTTGCTCTGGTGTGCAGACAATAATAAGACAATAAATGCTAAATAACCCAAAGAGGTTTAAAATCGTAGCTTTTGCTGCCTCATGGAAAGTGCCTGGGCATAATTACGCATTTTCCATTGATTAAATGGTAAATGGTCTGCAATTATATAGTGCTTTTTTTAACCTTAGTGGTTACCAAAGTGCTTTACGCTATGTCCCAATCACCCATTCACACACACACACACACACTCATACACCAATGGCGGCAGAGCTGTCATGCAAGGCACTAGCCTGCCATTGGGAGCAACTTGGGGGTTCAGTGTCTTGCCCAAGGACACTTTGGCATGTGGAGTCAAGTGGGCCGGGAATCGAACCGCCAACCCTGTGATTGGCAGCCGACCTGCTCTACCACCTGAGCCACAGCCGCTCGATTAAGAATAATTAATGTGATTTTATCATTTTAAGATCTATGTATTGTGCTCATATCTCACTCTGCCTTTATTCCCTGCAAATCTGAGTTTGTGTTTGACACATACATTGCAATAAACATTCTTTATTCCCGAGTCCCGACAAATAACAGAATAACCATTTGTGAATTCTCGCGGTTAACCAAATATTACAAAAGTTTACAGTGCACATACAATATACAATATAGGGTATTAAGCAGGGCTGGATTGGTAATCTGGCATACAGCCATTGGGAGAACCAGGTGGGCTGGTGGGCCGGCCACAAAACGAATACGCCGTGATATGCTGCAGAATGGGCCACAAAAATGAAGGGGATATGCAGAAAAGGACAGTGAGTCTCTATGTAAAATCTCGGGCCGATTTATCTTCCCAGTCCACCCCTGGTATTAAGGAATTTTTAGTTTTATCATAAAAAATTTACTTAAAAATGGTAAAATCATCCATACTGTTGCATGAATTCTGTTGCTTATATGAATTAAAACCAGATTTGCACAGAGCCAGGATAAACTTCACCTTATCTTTGTGTTTGAAAGAATTGAATGAATCAAAGGCTGTTCTCTGAAGTCCTACAAATAAATGCACTGCACCAGCGCACTTGAGTGCCTTTGCTCACGCTGCTGTTTTCCAGCACGCCTTAGGCCGGACAAATAGTATTTCACATATGCCTGACATTTACGTGCTTTTATAATAGATTTCTCAAAATAAATACATACATAATTGGTTTAGAGCTCGGAGCCCATTGGGATTAGAGGCCCCCTGGGCAATGGCCCAATCTGCCCATAGTTTAAACCGTCCCTTCTCTTGGAGGCCATTCATACTCAGCATGTTTTGTGTCCATCTGCACTGTTTTTTAAATAGATTTGTCTGTAATCCCAGTTCCGAAAGTTGGGACAGTATGAAAAACGCTAATAAAAGCAAAAATGAGTGATTTGTAAATTATATTCCCTTTGCTATATTGATAGCACTGCAAATAAACATTATATGATATTTAACGTTGTTAATTTCAATTTTGTTCTTTTTTTTAATGTACAGTCAAATCAGAGGATTGCAACCCTCTCCAAGAAAGTTGGGACAGTCGAGTGTTTACAACAGTGAAACATCCATCATCCATTATGCAGGTCTTCAGCTGACCAATTGTACTGATCCAGCATGGATTGTCCTTTTCCTCTTTGGCCCGGAGAACACATTGGCTGTGTTTTTAAAAAAATGCATTTTGAAATGTGGACTCATCAGACCAAAAAACACAGTTCCACTGCTCTACTTTCCATCTAAGATGAGACCGAGCCTGGAGAATTTGGCAGCGCTTCTGGACAGTGATGATGTATGGCTGCTGCTTTGCATAGTAAAGTCTTAACTTGCATCTGTGGATGCAGCAGCGAGTGGTGTTGACTTGTGAAGGTTTACTAAAGTTACCCCAAGCCCATGTTCATGATATCCATTGCAGATGAATGATGTTTTTTAAGACAGTGACGTCTGAGGGATCAGAGATCACACACATTCAGAAATGTTTTTTCGTCTTGCCCTTTATGGACTGAGATTTGACCAGATTCCTTGAATCTTTAAACTATATTGTGCACTGTAGAGAGTGAAATGCCGAACATCCTTCCAATTTGTCTTTGGGGAACATTTGTTCTCAAAGTGCTGGATTATTTGCTGAAGCATCTGTTGGCAAATTGACAAATCTCGAATGATCATTGTTCTTGATGGGCCAGGCTGTTTTTGGAGGATCCCAATAGGTATTATGACACAACTCACCTGTTTAACATCTCCTGTTTCACATTGCCTTGTTATTTCGTGTTCATGAAATTGTTATTGTCTTAAATAGCCCCCGTCTTAGGGCCATGTTGCAACAGGTCACAATGCTGCATAGAGTTGTATGGAGTGCAAATTCTTGGATACTGAATCCAAAGGCCACTGGTCTATTTCCATGAAATTCCATTTCAGATGCATGATCAGGTTCATATTGGGACATATTTGGACAATTCAGCATGCTAGAATTATCAGCTTGCGAGCATGCTGTCATTAAAAGCAAAAGGGTGATGCACCAAATACAAAGAAGTTCTGAAATTACTCCACGGGACTGACCGGGTCATTTAAGACAAAGCAGTTTCCTTGCAGAACAGTTGGAGCGATTCAATAGCAAGACGCCCTGGCTCTTTCTTTTGGACTTTCAGAGTTGTCCCCTACATTAGCCGCAACGATTTCCAATGCAACAGAGTGAGCATACATAAAGTCTTTGGTTCAATACAGTGAGGTCAGAACTGGCCTATATACTGTTGTGAATACACTCTTGTTCAGACAGAACAAGATGCTGGGACACACATGCTGAGAGATGCCCTTAGCCCAAATGTCTCTGGATTAAGACAAAAGACAGATATTCACAGATCTAGAGATACTTACTTCTGTGCCTGATTGCTGTAGCTGTTGTCGTATGAGTCATATCCTGGGTCATCGTAGGCTGTTCCATATCCATCGTCGTATTCCTATACAGAAGAAAAGAATTTCTGTAAATATCAGCATAAATCTTTTAAACTTCATTATCAGCATATTTATTAAGCGCAAGAACATAATGATACCTAAGGAATTTTCCAACACATTAGGGCCCAAATAATACATTTCCATGTTTTTCTTCAAAACATTGCTTTTACTTATATGAACATTTGCTGTGAGGTCAGCTGCCTTCTCGCAGAAAGCTGCCACGCTACTTTTAAAAAAAGATTGCGAGATGATGCCAGAGTTTTTAACCTTACTGTTATGTTCACATCATTTTTGTCCCATTTAAGAGGTAAAAGCATGGGGAAAATGTATCTAAATCTTCTTTTTGGTAAAAATACATTTGGATTCTCCACAACAATTACTAAATGTATAAGTTAAAATAAATAAATATTAATTTTATTTTATGCAATGTCAGGGTGTTTTGGGTGGATATTAGAGTGTTGCTAGGGAATTACTAAATGGTTGCTAGATGGCTATTTTTCAAAGGAAGTGGGATTTTTGCTATTTTTTTTTTTGTCTGTGACACTTATATATGACTTCAGAAGACTCACATTTATGCAGGAGTCTTATGGACTATTTTTATGGTGCCCTTTGGATCTTGAAAAATCCCAAGTCCCCATCCATTTACATAATATGAAAATATATGATGTGTTCTATGGATGTATTGACGTATGGGTTTGGATAGGGCTGCCAATTTAATGTGTTAATTCAGTGTGATTAATTCCATAAAAAAATATATAGTTAAAAAAATGAACGCAATTCATGTGCCCGGACCATAATAATTGGAGCAATTCAAGCATGAAGTACCACCTGTTTCCTCTAGGGGCAGTAAACTAAACTTCAGCTGTATAGGCACCAATCAGCTTATATAGAGAACAAACCACACTCACAGACAGACAGCACAATATAAGAGCATGTTATTGCTTTCAAACACAGCTTGATGGAGCACAAATCTGAACGCAGGGCTCACAAGACGTGCTTTTTACATTTTCGAACTACGCTTAACTTCGAGTTTTTAGCGACCTAAAAACTCTATGTTTATGACGCGATGCAACCAATGTGAGACGCTCCAAAAGTGTCCGTCTGACGCAGGTGTACATTGACCCATCCTTAGACAAGCCCTTATAATAAATCTCGGACTGATTGACGAAGGCTTTATGCACAAATATTATATATGCAACTAACTGCGATTAATTTTATTAATGAATCGGCATACTATGTAATTTGATTAAAATTATTTATAACTTGACAGGCCTAGGTTTGGAACAGCATGATGGTGAGTTTGGGTGAGCTATCCCTTTAAATGCATGTATATTTTAGCATTACATCTGAAGTGTGTTCAAGTGGGTATTCGCAATGGGAAACATTGCACTTCAACAGGGTCAAACGATCAGCACTAATGATGAAGCGTTTAGAGTCCTCCTGGATCCAAACACACATTCCCAAACTCTGCATAGGGGTTAATCTACTCATCTGAACACTCTCCGATTTTAATACCCTATTTCTAGGGCTGAAATAGCCACATATAAAACTGAAAGCAGCTCTTCACTTAAATAAGAGGTTGTGAAAGTGTTTCATTTAGTGAGGGCTCATATGATTTTGACACTGTAATTAACAACGCATAATGACCCTTTAAGTGTGGATAATGAAACTTCATGGGGGTTAATATGTGATGCAGCTATTCATTTGACACATCGCAGATTGCTTTATGACATGTGTGGCTTTGTGAACTGTTGTCAGAGGTACTGTGTGATATGTTTAGGAAACATCTCACGAAGCACGTTAATAAAGTGTGTGTAAAGTGCATCAAAACAAGCTGGAGTTTCAGAATTGGGATTTAACTAAGCACAGTGAGTTTTATGAAGGCTAACACAGAATGGGGATTTTTTTCACTTTTCTGTGCCGATTGTGGGAGAAACAGCTTCCGTGTTGCAATACTTAACAGAATATAATTGTCTCCCTGGCGGATGAAAAAGGAGAAGAATAACCCATAGACTTCCAGTGGAAAAGGTCCTCACACATATCAAGGGATCAGGATGTCATAGATACTTGGTGGATTTACTAATGCACTAGCAACCACCTAGAAACATCATAGAATTCACCCCAAACACCCAGACATTACATAGATATAAACAAGAATCGAATAAATATACTGCATTTTTTTCTTTGGACAATCCAAATCATTTTGACCAAATACAAGATTAAGAGCAGTTTTTCACTGTTTTTCACTCTTAAATGGGTGGGAAAAAAAAAAAAACTCGAACACTAAAGAGTGTGTTGATGTTTACAAAATCATATGCAATTGTGCTTAAAATGAACGATTTTTTAAATATATTAATTTCAGTTAAAAATTCACTCATTATAAATTCTCTCATCATTTACTCACCCTAATGCTATCTCAGATGTGTATGACTTTCTGTCTTCTGTTGAACACAAATTAAGTTTTTTAGAAGAATATCTCAGCTCTGTTGTCCTATTCAATGCAAGTGAATGGTGGCCAGATCTTTGAAGCTCCAAAAAGGATATAAATGCAGCGTAAAATAAGTCTATGTGACTTGTGGCATTTTTGCAAGCGATATGATCTTCTGAAGCAATATGATAGATATGGGTGAGAAACAGATCAATATTTAAATCATTTTTTGCTATAAATTCTCCTCCCTGCCCAGAAGGTGGCGATATGCAGGTAGTGAAAGAGAAAATTTAGATTTATAGTAATAAAAGGACTTTAATATTGATCTGTTTTTCACCCACACTTATCGCATCAGTTATGAAGACATGGATTTAACCACTGAAGTTATATGGATTACTTTTATGCTGACTTCATTTGTTTTTTGGAACTTCAAAGTTCTGGCCACCATTCACTTGCATTGAATGGACCTACAGAGCTGAAACATTATTGTAAAATTCTTCAGTTGTGTTCAGCAGAAGAAAGTCTGTTTACATTTATACGTCAAGACCCAATCCTTTTATAATTTCAATGTTAGCGTAAATATCTGTTGTCTGGTTTTTATAATGAGCTGATTTTTGATAGTTATAAGCATTGTGTCATATTTCTATATACACTTATTGGTAGATGAAAGCATTATCAAATTAGCCCAAAAACGAGTTTAGAGTTCTCTTCTCTCCTCTAAGTCAGACATCAAAGAGTAGCTCTGCAGCTCTCTCAGTAATTTCGGATAAATGTCCTCCATAAAAGGCTTCGACCCCTCGTGACTGCTCCGGCATATCCAGGGCTCAGCTCAGTTCCAAATCCATCTGCCCCCAATTCACATTCGTGATATTCTCCTCGACTACGAAAACAAAGACGAAAAACCCTCTCATCACACCCCAATGCCTTGCAGCTGCATTACTGTCCGATCAGAAGCACGACATGCCAAACGGCGCTATTCAGAGTTTTACTTCAGAGTTTCATCCTTAATCCAGAAGTGGCAAAGTGACATTTAAACTGAGTTTCATAATTAAGTTTATTTTTAAAAAGTTATCTGAAAGACGTTTCTGTGTTGATGACGTTAATGTTGCAAAAATTGTTATAAATCTCTTAGCATAACTAGATTTTACAAGAAAATGGAAAGTGGAGTGTGTCCGTGTCAAACGTCTGTACTGTTTCTATCCATTCAAAATGCTAAATGGAAACCAGAAATATAAAAAGAGGTTCAAATGAGAACTCCCTGACAAAAACAGCAGCTCAGAACATCTCAAATATTTTTATGAGAAGCCAAATAGTTTAATTTCACTCTTTATCCAAAAGGAAATGGAGTGAAATCGAACCATCAGCCACTAAAGCTCATTTGACTCTTCTCTGCTTTGCACAAAATTAAATTTTTCAGCATTTGAAGAGTAAAATCCAGCTGCGGTGACAAACTCATCTAAACAGAACTAGACACACTCAGCTGCTGTATTTATGACTGAAGATATTCCATTGTGACATCAATATCTATCTGCAGGTCTATGAATATCTGATAGGAAAAAAAGATATCTGTATTTTGAAGAGCAAGCACTTTTACCTTGGTTGATTAGTTATGCACAGCTATGTGCACTGATGAAATAAACTATCATACTTGAACATGAAAACATAATTACTAACAAGAATTGTAAATGTAATCCCTTACACTATTTTTACTTAAAAGTAATTATATTACAGTAATTAATACTTTGTAATCACATTACTCCCAACAATGTTTGTGGCATAGCTGGAGTGGTGGTGGTGTAGTGGTCTAAAGCAAATAACTGTTAATCAGAAGGTCACTGGTTCGATCCCCTCAGCCACCACCATTGTGTCCTTAAGCAAGGCATTTAACTCCAGGTTGCTCCGGGGGGATTGTCCCTGTAACAAGTGCACTGTAAGTCACTTTGGATAAAAGCATCTGCCAAATGCATAAATGTAAATGAAATTATCCAAAGTTTTACCGCATTGGGCAGTAGAGGTCATAGAACTCTTCCTCCATTATAGATGTTTCCGAGTACACCTGGCAGACAAAAACAGCTCTTGGAGGAAACAAGCAAAAGGACTCCTGCAGGGGTCTGTCCTGTCTCCAAGTCTCTTCAGCATCCATATTAATGATCTTCCAGCAACACAGTCCCGCAAATTAATCTATGCAGATGACATTTGCCTTGGGACCCAACATCGGATATTTGACGAGGTTGAGACATGCTGAACAAGACATGGACTTGATGGCGGACTTCCTCAATAGGTGACAGCTCCAGCCCAGTACAACCAAGTTTATCCAGTGTCTTCCACCTCCACAATGCACAAGCCAAACGGGAGCTCAATATCTACCTCAAGTGCCGGCGAATTAAACATGACCTAAATCTGACTTACCTCGGTGTTACCATGGACCGATCATTAATATATCATAATCATCTGAAGAAGACAGCAGCCAAAGTCAGCTCTCGGAATAATCTACTCAGCAAACTGGCCGGCACATGCTGGGGTGCAAGGGCCCAGACACTCAAGACCACTGCACTTGCTCTGTGTTTCTCAACAGCACAGTACTGGGCACCGGTCTGGTCCAGATCCTCCCACACCAAGCTAGTTGACGTTCAGTTAAACACGTCTATGCGCACAATCACTGGAAGCCTACGTCCTACTCCACTACCATGGCTGCCAGTTCTCAGCAACATACCACCACCACATCTCCAATGACAGGAGGCCACTGCCAAGCTGCTGACTAAAGTCCCAGCGAATTACAAATTGCCACTCAACATGGACATCACACTGTATCCAGCAGCCCGCCTGCAATCGAGAAAACCTATATGTTTGCACCTGCTGCCAGAGGATATGACAGCTAACTCGGCATGGAGTGATGAGTGAGCAGTAACAGATGTTGTGAACCATGCCCTTGTAGCTGAGCCATCGGTCAGTTCTCCTGGCTTCGACCTTCCTCGATGACTCTGATCAACGCTGAACCGATTCCGGATGGGACAAGGTCGATGTGCAGTCAACCTTGTTTGGTGGGGTCAAGCCACCGACCCAAACTGCTGCTGTGGGAAACCAGAAACCATGCAGAACATTGTCAACGAGTGTCCGTTAACTTATTTCAACGCCGGACTCAAGGCTATCCACACAATGCAAATGCTAAGAAGAAGACAGTCCTTTACAATAGTTGATTGTTAGACTTTAAAATATGATCCCAGTGAGATCTAGGGTAAAAGTCATGGCACATTGTGTGACATTATTTCAGACTGTATGATAAACATTGTAGCCAATGCTTTGGTTCCAGTCAGCCATTGACCGATTGACATCTGGCGATCATTGGAGCAATCACACTGCACAACTGTGGCACAAAATTTCAGACATTGCCTGGACTTTGTTGGAGGCTAAAGCCCAAAATATACTTCGATTTTGGCATGAACGTTTAGCGTATGTGTACAGTGCAGCGTGAGCCTGTCAAAGTATACTTCATTTGAGTGGAAGTATAGGTCTCTGAAGAATAATGGGTGTTTTCCAATCTCTGGGTTTTCAAACCAAGATGGGCGTTTCTAAACTATCCAATGAAGTAGGGAATATCAATGTAGTAATCAGTTGGCATTTCTAAACCAGGATGGGAGTTTCTAAACTATCCAATGAAACAGGGAATCTAAAGAAGACAAATCATTTAAAGCGGCTTGAATATGGCCTCTGATTGGGAAAACCCCATTTTTGTTCTGCAGAGACATGTCACTTTGAATGTGCGTGCGTACACAGGTGGTTGGTGCATTTGCACTACAGCTTCTATGAGATACTGGACTATCTTTCCTCAGGAGTTTAGACACATAAAGAGGTCTCTATATTCCTTCAGACTCTGGTTATTCAAATACAGGTGTCTCATGATCTCTTCACACACACGTTCTTGATGTGCACATGAATCCAAGTTGCCTCCACTTCTGAGACCGTCAACCCATGCATCTTATCACGTGGCTTGTTGAGCTGTTACCGTGGAGCTGTAGTGCGTGGAGGCTTCACACTATTCTCCGCGGCATCCACGCACAACTCACCACGCACCCCACTGAGAGCAAGAACCACATTATACAGACCACGAGGAGGTTACCCCATGTGACTCTATCCTCGCTAGCAACTGGGCCAATTTGGTTGCTTAGGAGACCTGGCTGGAGTCACTCAGCACACCCTGGGATTCAAACTAGCAAACCCCAGGGGTGATAGCCAGCATCTTTTACCACTGAGCTACCCAGGCCCCAATAAGAAATAACCATTAAAGGTTTTCTATTCCCCCCAAAAGACCAACACAATTTCATCCCATTAAAGGCTTTTTTAAAGCCTGACCTGTTTTCAATCTCACTTGAAAATACAAATCTTGAGTATGCGATTGACATTACAGGTGTGATCTGTGGCCTGTGAGCGGATGGATCTTTATTTAGGCTGACTGTTGTGCTGCCAGCACGAGTCTCAGCGGTGAATCTATCAGAGTGTTTTTGGCTGCAGCTCAGGTAAGCACTGTGCTGAAGAGAACTCCATTAGACCGCAGTAAAGTCATGTAATCACATTTCATCTGCCTCCTTCAGCCTGGTGCCAGAAATGAAGGCCACTTTAGAGACTCAGAGACCCAGACAAACCAGAAAACAATAACAGTGAAACACGGATGAAGATGTTTTACTGATTGTCCAGGCTGTTTTTTTCCATACATTAAAAGTGCATGGCTATTGAGCTCCAAAAATGACATAAAAGCACCATAAAATTCTCTTAAAAATGTGTTCATATACATATTTGTGTGAACAGACAGAAATGTAAACCTTTGTATACAGAAAATCTTTTCCTGTGCCTCAACTCTCAAATCTCATTTGCGTTTGCGTTCGGATTAAAAAAAATGGCGCATTGATGTGCCACACCAGGTTTGCCGTTTATAACACAAAATGTTGAAAAACAATATAAATTTAGATTTTTTTTCCTCACACAAAGCTATCATATCACATGCTTCAGAAGAAATAGCTCTTTTTGGAGGTCTACAGCCCCTGGTCACTGTCTAGGGTTGGGAGTCATTTCCAAAAAGAATTGATTCTTCGATTCTGATGGGCATTACATGATCTTTTGTCTTTTATAATTTTAAACATAAATTGTGTAAAGTGTGCTTTATATTGAACTGCTTATTGTAATATTTTACTTTGCCTCCCGTTTTTTTTTCTCCCCTTTTCTCCCCAATTCGGAATGCCCAATTCCCAATGCACTATAAGTCCTCGTGGTGGCGTAGTGACTCGCCTCAATCTGGGTGGTGGGGTACGAATCCCAGTTGCCTCTGCCTCTGAGACCATCAATCTGCGCATCTTAACACGTGGCATGTTGATTACGTTACCGTGTAGACGTAGCGTGTGGAGACTTCACTTTATTCTCCGCGGCATCCATGCACAATACACCACGCACCCCACTGAGAGCTAGAACCACATTATAGCGACCAGGCGGAGGTAAGCCCATGTGACTCTACCCTCCCTAGCAACTGGGCCAATTTGGTTGTTTAGGAGACCTGGCTGGATTCACTCAGCACACCCTGGATTCGAACACGCAACTCCAGGGGTGGTAGTCAGCGTCAATACTCGCTGAACTACCCAGGCCCCCTTCCTCCCGTTTTTTTCTTAAGAAACAAGAACACTAGTCTGGAATCGACCAAAAATTCCAAAAATTCTTGAATTGAACAGCCAACCCAATCTCATTAGAAGTCATACAAATTTGTACGAGTTGGCTTAATTGTATGAAATCATAAGATTGTGATTGTTTGAATTCATACAAATTCTAGATGTGCAAATACCAGGATGAGTAATGTGGAAGTAAGCAAAAGTACCACGTAAGTACATTGTGTAAATGCTTATTCATTTTATGCCCTAACCCAACCACGTATACCCCCCCCCCCCCCCCCCCCCTTTCCCGGATTTTTATGCCCCATCTGCCGGTGGCCCCCAACAAAAAAAAAAAAAACAGAGTCTCTGAGGATGATTTGAAGTGTAAAGAGTATGTTTTGCATGACGGAAGAAAGTAGTTGTCTTCATTTTTGGGTGAACTATCCCTTTAACATGACAATCACGCACTCACACAAAATGACGTGACTTGCCTTCAGTTCTACAACACTCTTAAAACCCTTCAAGCGAAAGCATGCTGACAAAAGTTGTGATTTTTCCGAATTGACATTCGCAGGTGTTGCTGTGATAACTCAACAGAACCCAACAGTGTGTACAGCTTGAGGGAAAGCTTTGATCTTAGCATCAATGCGTGACGAGGAGGGCGTGGCCAGGCTGTGAGGGTGCACAGCCGGTGCTGAGTCACCTAATCAGCCGGTAGGGGGATAAAGATGAGCCGGTGGGCCAATTCGGGAGAGAGAGAGAGAGAGAGAGATGTGTGTGTGTGTGTGTGTGTGTGCATGCGTGTGTGTGTGTGCGTGTGTGTGTGTGTGCGTGCGTGCGTGCGTGTGTGCATGCGTGTGTGTGCGCATCCATGTGTTTTATATTATGTTCAGTTCTTTTATGTCATTAAAGTTATGTTGAATGTTCATCCAGTTCCCACCTCTTCCTTGCCCATCCTGAACACATTACATAGTGTTTGAGGGTCCACAGAATACACACATTACAACACACATAATGAGAACATTGACATGGTTAAGAGACACATACACAACAGTATGGTTTGAATGAAAGAGAGAGAGAAAAAGAGAGAGAGTGTGAGAGACAGACAGCTCCCTAGGTGCTTTTGTAGAATGTGTACTTACGGCTGACAGACAGGTTGTTAGTAGATAAGACCTGCCCTAAGAGGCCACAAAACTAGTACACACACACACACACACACACATATATGTTTACTTGCATAGCTCTCTAAATGGGGACATAGACATCTGTCGCTTTCAAATAAAGCTATAATAGCAAAAAGTACCCACAGGTAGTACTTGGCCATGGATTTTTGGACTTTTTAAATAATAAAACCATGTTTTTTTACAAATGTACCAAAGTTTTCTTTGAAGTCCCTTGGGGTACCATGTAAATATCATGGTATATGGTTATTATTCAGTAACATTGTAAGGCATATACCAAGGTACCTTGGTATTGCAACCTGATTCCATACTGCCACATGACCCAAACATACCTCAATACACATTACCTGAAGAACATTTGAATCACACACACATACACACTAACAGACAGACACTCATTCATGGCTTGCCAGACTAACTCGGTCCAAGTCACTTGTTTGTGTTTCATTCGTTCATTTGGTTTCTGGCACATTTCTTAGTTTCACAGCTCAGAATTAAAGTGACAGGAAAGCCAAGATTCACTAGCCTTTTCTCACTCAGAATACTGAGCACCTATCACAAATGAGCATGCAATTTAAAGCACTTTAAAGAGTTTCTTTTAGGGCCATTTTGCTTGGGGCAGCTGACAAATAACATGTCCATGCATTACTTTTTTAACCTCTGTGAACATTAAGATTTCAGGTCAAAATGTAATTGTAACGATTAAGCAGATAAAGAGGAAGCTGGAACTGGCTTGACAAACACAGACATTTAATGACACTTTTCATTGTACAAAGAAACAAAAACACGCACCGCTTTTCAGCCAGCTGCGTCAAATCAGAAAGACACTCAGACACACGAACAAGCTTCATACATCTCTCTCCCGTCTGCCGCTGTCTCTTCTCCTTAAATACCCCCGCCTCCCCTCGCTGGAACGCTGCCCAGAATTTGCTCGGCTCTTGAAGGTCCAATAACCAGTCGCCATTTCTTTTTTAGTTTTGCACCATTTGTAATGATCTTTAGCTTTTTTTACCCAATTTCGAGCAATAGTCACTATTGTAAGATATAAATCCACTATTGTGAGAAATACAGTTGAAACTGTGGCAATATAAAGAAGCAATTGCCAAAAAATAGTCACAATTATGAAGTAAAAACAAAACGGCAAGAAATAAAGTCTAAATTGCATGATCAAAATTCACAGTTGCGAGAATGGAAGTCACAATTTCGAGAAATAAAGACACTATTATGAGATATAAATCCACTATTGTGAGTAATAATCGAAATTTTGCAATACAAAGTAGCAATTGCAAAAGATAAAGTAACAAATGTGAAATAAAACAAAATAGCAAGAAAAAAAGTCTAAAGTGTGTGATAGAAATTGTCAATTACAAGAATTAGAGTCCAAATTGCGAGAAATAAAGTCACTATTGTGAGATATAAATCCACAACTGTGAGAAATAAAGTTGCATTTGTTAGAAAAAAGTCAAAATTAAAGTCATGGTTACTGTTGTAACCTCCGTTCCCCGAGGGAGGGAACGAGACGTCGTGTCGAATGAAGTGACACAAGGGGTCTTCCTGGGACGCCAAACGTACCTCTGAACCTGAGAAAAGGCCAATGTCAAGTTGGCAGACAGAATTTGCATGCCCTACGGGTATAAAGGGAAGCGGGGCAGCAAGTGCCAGTTAGGATTTTGCACTGAGGAGCTGAAAATAATGTACGACCATTTACAGTGGTAGGTCTAGTGTTGTGGCAGGAGGGACATAACATCTTGTTCCCTCCCTCGGGGAATGGAGGTTACAATAGTAACCATGACGTTCCCCTTCTGTGACTCACTTGACGTTGTGTAGAATGAAGTGACACAAGGGGTCCCATCTAAAAGTGCAACATACTGACCATGTTACGTGAACTATAAAGACAGGTGCAAGCAGGCTACTGCATGCTAGAGGCAACTGTGTCGGCTGCATGTAGCCCTCCCCAAAAACCCCAAAGAGGTGTCATATACAGACCTTAGGTTCCCCGCACCCCTGAGGGGGGAAACAGGCGCTACATGACTAGCATGGGAGCAAGCCCGACAGCCGTGCCTTTCTCTCACTATGTCTCTCACATAGGACGTGAAGCGGATGGGGCTATCTTAACGCTATGAAATGATTCGGGGAAGGTAGTCTTTCCTGATCCTATTCTTTCAAGGCAAAAGACCCTGCGGAGGCCACATCCTGCCCAGTCTAGGGGGAGGTAACATGTGGAAAATACACCACGAGGGTTGTGAAGCCACACGTGGGAAATGGCACGGTGGTAGGTAAAGCCTAATGAGGGGGGACTCTACAAGCACGGCGACCGGTGCAACGGGGCTGACCAAGGGAAACATGGATCCACCAACAGGGGGACCATGCCGAGGGAAATACATCACGTGGAGTTTGCCTGAAAAGGGAACTAAGCCCTTGGAGCCCGACCCCAGTACAAAGCACCTGTGACTCGTAGTGGGTCTGGCCACGAATTGCTCCGCTGAAGGCTTGGGAGGAGAACATCAAGGGAGCGAAGCTTAGTGGCTAACCTGGGAAAGAAGGCGAACTGGATCAACTTGGTGAAGGGCACTGTGTGCAAGCGTAACAACCGAGTTCTTCTGGCTTGGACCTGACAAAACACGGGATGAGACCGACTCATCCTGAGATTGTAAAATCTGGCAAAGGTATTGGGTGTTGCCCAGCCTGCTGCTCTGCAGATGTCTGCTAAGGAGGTGCCATGGGCCTGTGCCCATGAGGATGCCACACTTCCCATAGAGTGTGCTCGAACCCACACAGGGGCGGGCACGGCCTGGGTGTGATAAACTAAGGAAATAACATCAATGACCCAGTGAGCTAACCTCTGTTTGGAGATGGTGTTCCCTTTCCGCCGTCCGCCAAAGCAGACAAAGAGCTGATCAGAACATCTAGAGCGCTGCGTGCTTTCCAAATAAATATGCAAAGCACGTAGCCTCAGGATAATGTGAGAATGTGCCAGACCGAACTCCAGGCAGGTGTCACTGACAGAGAACGCATGCAGGTCCCCAACCCTCTTGATTGAGGCTAATGCGATCAGGAGGACCATCTTCAGGGAGAGGGCCTTGAGCTCAACTGAATCAAGCAGCTTGAAGGGGGGTCTCTGAAGGCCCGAGGGGACCACAAAGATGTCCCAGGAGGGGAACAGGCTAGGCCAGGGAGGGTTCAGTCTCCATGCGCCTTTCAGGAACCTGATAATCAAGTTGTGCTTACCTAGGGACTTGCCATCTACTGCGTCGTGGTGGGCTGCGATAGCAGCTACATACACCTTCAAGGTGGAGGGGGACAGCCTCCCCTCCAGCCTCTCCTGCAGAAATGAAAGCACTGACAGAACTGCACACCTCTGCGGGTCTTCGGGTCAAGAAGAACACCAATTCACGAACAAGCGCCACTTTAGGGTGTAAAGTTGCATGATGGAGGCCAGACGTGGAGGTTCCAGAGGTCTGGGTGCGGTTGCCAGAGGGTGTCCCATCCCTGAGAATGAAGGTCCTTCCTCAGGGGAATTTTCCAGGGAGGTGCTGTCGTGAGGAGTGTAAGATCCAAGAACCAGGCCCGGGTGGGCCAGTAAGACACCTGGGGATGGAGCCTCCACTCTCCACTGGGCGAAACCTGCTGCGACAGCGCGTCCACTGTTGTGTTTTGGTTGCCGGGAATGTGAGTGGCGTGCAGTGACCTGAGTCGCGGCTGACTCCAAAGGAGGAGATGGCTTTCGAGTTGTGATATATGACGAGAGCACATGCCGCCTTGGTGGTTTATGTATGCTACCGTCGCGGTGCTTTCTGAACAGATCAAGACGTGCTTGCCCCAGATTAGTGGGAGAAACTTCCGTAGGGCAAGAGATACAGCCAACAACTCTAGGCAGTTGATGTGCCAATGCTGCCAGGGTCCTGTCCAGAGGCCAGCGGCAGCGTGCCCCAACCCTGTCAAGAGGTGTCAGGACATGTCTGAACACCTGCTGCAAAGGGAATCCATTCTGCAGAAAGCAGAGGTCTGTCCAAGGGTTGAAAGTCTGACGGCAAGAAGGGGTGATTGTCACATGGTATGTGCCGTGGCGCCATGCCCATCTCGAGACTCGAGTCTGTGGCCAGTGCTGAAGTGGTCTCATGTGCAACAACCCGAGCGGCGTGGCCGCGGCTGATGATGCCATATGCCCCAGGAGTAACCGCTGTGCCAGGCTCGAAGAGAACGAGGCACCTGAGCACTGACTGAGCGTGCTCGTTGGTGAGACGTGCTGTCATTGAGACTGAGTCTAACTCCATGCTGAGAAAAGAGATGCTCTGAACCAGGACGAGCTTGCTCTTTTCCCAGTTGATCTGAAGACCTAGACGGTTGAGGTGCCTGAGCACCTGGTCCCTGTGAGCACACAGTAACTTTTGAGAGTGAGCCAGGATGAGCCAGTCGTTGAGGAAGTTGAGTATGCGGATGCCCACTTCCCTTAGCGGGGCAAGAGCTGCCTCTGCGATCTTCGTGAAGACGTGAGGGGACAGGGACAGGCCGAAGGGGAGGACCTTGTACTGATACGCCTGGCCGTCGAATGCGAACCGTAAGAATGGTCAAGTCGAGGCAGAATGGAGACGTGGAAGTATGCGTCCTTCAGTTCTACCACCGCGATCTAGCTGTCAAACGCTGGTAAGAATCTGTTTCTGCGAGAACATTTTGAATGAGAGTCCGTGTAAGGCCCGATTGAGAACTCGCAGGTCCAAGATTGGTCGCAACCCGCAGCCTTTTTTTTTTTTTTTTTGGGTACGATGAAGTAAGGGCTGATGGAGAAACCCTTCTCCATCCCGGCTGGAGGGATGGGCTCTATTTTTTGGCATTGGGAAGTGAAAGCCACTCATCCAAACTCCACGCGAGGGGCACTAACGGGCTTTTGACATACCGGGCGGGGCTTCGCTGCGGTGGGGAGCAGGTAATAGCGCGTTGGGAGGCAGAAGAGCATCATCGTCACCTGCCAGGTTGTCCTCAATCCCGTGGGAAGAAGGAACGACGTGGGGGGGGCGGCTGAAGTAGCTTTCTCTCGTGAGAAATGAAAGCCGCAACCGCAATGTTGCCATGGCTATGTTCTCGCACTGAGAACATGAACCATTCATAAAATGCTGCCTGTGCATGATCGCAGCCCAGGCACGCGAGGCAGCTTTTATGACCATCAGAAGTGGAGAGTAATCAACCGCATCCAGGAACTACACAGAGGCGGAAAGACATCTTTAATAAGATGCGTCCTGAATAGGACATTCAACGCCTGCTGTGTATTGCTCTTTTATGAGTGGGAAACTCTTTTAGAGGAAATAAACTCTTTTTAGGAGGAGAAACACTCTTTCAGGCAATGAAAGCACTGTCGAAGCGCCCAGGGGCGTAGACTGCACAGCGTGCAGAGAGAGAGAATGCCAGCTGGAAACGTGCCGTAGATCCAACAGCAGTGCTTATCACCAATAGAGGTGAGTGAAACAGTGGTGAGCTTACTGTTGCACAACCGTTTGGCTCTTCAGAAAAATTCTGACTGGCACTCTCAAAAAAAAAAAAAGAAAAAAAAAAAAGAAAACAGAACTAATGAGACTGACAAATGCAATACACTTCATCCACCATCCACTCCAACAAACAAACAAAAACAAAAAACTAATCAGGTGACATAAAACAGCTTATAAAGCAGACAGATTCCCAAGAACTCAGGAACATCCTGCTCGGCTTGAGTAATACACTCACCACACAGAACTAAACAACATCACACTGGTGTTGACTGCTATTAACGCAAGGCTGCTGCAATGGAGGTCATACTGAGAGAAAAATCAAGTCATAAACACTGTGCTATCATGGGGCTCTTGCGAAATCTGCATAAACAGAAGTGATTTATGGGTATTGGGGAGTAAGACTGAAACTATGAAGCGGAAGCTCACTCTACATTATTCGTGTAATGGAATTTCATGCTCTGTCTCTCTCTCTTGTTATACGATAAGAAATGTTCCTCGCATTAGATATAATATTCACTATGTAAATAGTGAAAGTTTTGGAGCCAAAGTCTAGCAGTTAGCACACATGTGAGTTGTCCAAACATATTGAGTTGTGTTGGGTGCAATCATTGGCACAAAAGCGCAATTAAATGCAAGCCATTTTGTCTCAAAAGTATCAATATATGCAACAGCACATATATTTTTTAAGACAGTTTAATTACACAAAAACTATATCTGTATTTATTTGTGAATTTCATTGTGAGCTCAAAAAACAGTGTATACACTACAAGCCAAAAGATTTGACACACCTACTCATTCTCTATTTTGACATATTAGAATAAAAATTTTGTCATGAAGACCACTTTTTGCCAGTCCTGTCTGGTCCAGCGAATGTGGGTTTGTGCTCATAGATGGCGTTGTTGCCCATGATGTCTGGTAAGGACCTGCCATACAAAAGGTCTACAAGCCTTCATTCCAACCTCTCTCAGCCTATTGTGGACAGTCTAAGTACTGATGGAGGGATTGTGCATTTCTGGTGTAACTCAGGCAGTAGTTGTTGCCATCCTGTTCCTGTCCTGCAGGTGTGATATTCGGATGTACCGATCCTGTGCAGGTTTTGTTACATGTGGTCTGCCACTGCGAGGACGGTCAGCTGTCCTTCCTGTCTCCCTGTAGCACTGTCTTAGGCGTCTCACAGTATGGACATTGCAATTTATTGCCCTGGCCACATCTGCAGTCCTCATGCCTCCATTCAACATGCCTAAGGCACGTTCATGCAGATGAGCAGGGACCCTGGGCATCTTTCTTTTGGTGGTTTTCAGAGTCAGTAGGAAGGTCTCTTTAGTGTCCTAACTTCACTAAGTTTAGTGTCCTAACAGTCTTAACGACTGTTCCACAGATGCATGTTCATTCATTGCTTATGGTTCATTGAACAAGCATGGAAATGTCATTTTAAATTATACATTATAATTCAAGTTATTATAAATATGTCCATACTGATGATGTTTCATCATGTTGTGAATAGCTAACCAGTCAACTATCTCCAATAATATCATGTGAATCCAGTTTTTGCCAGCAGCCTTACATCCTGTTTTAACTAGTGATGTCTTTCAACATGTCCTACTTTCCACTCAATAAAACAGTAACAAAAGCCCCCCATAACAGATGCATTTGTAAAATCATATACATAAAGCTCAAGAATATGTCTTGAAGTGTAAACACTTACTTGATAATAAATCTCACACAGGTCTGTGTCATTAAAGTACTTCACAGTGATAAACAGCAGCGTAGACTGAATGAAACAGCTCAACAGAGGAATCTGAAGAGGCCTCAAGTTAAACCATATGTCTCGGCTTACAGCCCCATTGAGAAACAAGCCCCTGATTTGTGTTGAGTTGAGAAACATTGCGCTGGAAGTGAGCATTCATAAACCAACACCAGTTACAATATGAGTAATTTCAGTACTCTGTGAGGAAAGAGATTGTATCCTCGGTCTGCTCAGTAAGTAATGGGGCTTTTCCACAACTCGACCTGACTCTGCTTGCTTTTTGGGGTTTTTTCACTGTGGACATTGTGATTTATTTTTTTATTTTTTTAGTACCACCTCAGTCGAGGTTCCAAGCGAGCCGAGCCGAAACTAAATGTGATGTCAAAACCCTGCAGATCACTGACTGGTCAGAGAAAATCGTCACTACCAGCATCACTGGATTTACGACACATGACATCAACCCGCTAGTTTTAATGTTAGCAACAGCTATAACAGTATAATTTGTCCACATGACTTTCGATTTTTGTAAAAAGAAATGGCTGTGCGCAAAACCACGGAGTGGTCAATAAACGAGGTGCAGACATTCCTCTCGTTAGTGATGAACTAAACGAAAATGTCTTTCAGGAAGTGTCTCAGCTGTTGTCCGCAAACGGCGACTACTGGACCTATCAACAATGTAGGGAAAAGTTTCAAAAGTGAATACAGATCTATCAAGGAAAAGTGGAAGTGGAAGTAGTTGACCAGCTGCTGGAAAGCTTCTAAAAAATACAGGCCAGTTTAACTGTTACACTTGTGTAAAATCACCATGCAACAACTGCTTTATGCAGCACAATGAGCTAGCAGCTAACAGCTAGCAGTTGTGTTATTGTTTATTGTTTTGTGCCGCGTTTAAGATGATGTCACGGGCAGCAGAGGCGTCGCAACTATGACGATCAGCCTATAATCCCACCCACGTTGAGGCAGCATGAAACAGCAGTGGAAAAGCAATCTCAGAAAAGTAAAGCGAGTCGAGTCGAACCGCAACGTGCAGTGGAAAAGTGCCATATGAGGCTAAACCGATCTGTCAAGCGGTTTTGATTGTTGAAAAAGAGGTTGAGAGATACAGGGTTATCCTAGTTTTCAAATGTTTTTTATTTATTTTTTATCCTTTCAGTTACTTTAGTTTTCAGATTTTTTGTTTGTTTTTTATTTATTTTTCTAGTTTCACTATATTTAATTTTTATTTTAACTTAAGTATTTTAGCACTGGAAAAGTTTATGCATTAACTGATATTATTTAATGTTACATTTTTCAGGTCTGCCTAGTGTTATCACAATCTATGCCTTAAATCAATCAACACCACCTACTGATTACCTGCTGTTGTTATTTTAAAGGTACAGTGCACCTTAAAATGAAAATTTTGTCATCATTTACTCACCCTCATGTTATTACAAACCTGTATGACTTTATTTCTTACATGAAACACAAAAGGAGATGTTAGGCACCGATTGTTAGGAACTGAAAGTGAGTCACCATTCACTTTCAGTGTATAGAAAAAGGTGCAATGACAGTGAATGTAACTGCGAGGCTAACATTTTGTCTTACATCTCCTTATGTGTTCCACGAAAGAAGGAAAGTACAGGTTTGGAACAACATGAATGTGAGTAAATGATGACACCGTTTACATTTTTGGGTAACTATCCATTTAAGGATCTATTTCTTTTTGATCTAACACTTTAAAATGACTGTTGTTTGTGTTGTTTGAGTGTTGTTATATTAGATAACAATTCTGACTTAAATTAAACCAGTTAATTTAAATGTTACTATATGAAGCATATTTTTAAGTTACCTGTCAAAAATATATTTTTTTAGTATATTACCATTTTCATATTTAATGAAGGCATAATGTAAAGATTTCAAAATGCATAATATGCTATCTATCAAAAACTGAAATTAATTCAAGCTGAGATAGCAGAGCACCATTCAGACAGCGATATTACATGGCGTAATAGTATTATTGCAACCCTCCCCAGCGAGTGACTCACGTATCAATGCGGCCAAACAACCAAAATGACATTCAGATGTAATTACTTTGCATCAATGACTGGCACAAGGGCGACCAGATACACCCCCTATGCCCCCAAACATGCCCGGAATCAGATTTGTTGCCTTTAAAATGTATTTTGACTCATTGATTTGCGGTAATCTGATCATGCTCTTTTTTAAATTGCATAAATGATTATTCGTCCAAACTTCAGTTTAAGACATAATCTGATCGACTGGCTGTCAGATCCTGCCTTTGAGTAAGTAATATTAATCATGCAGTGGTTTGATACGAGACATCTTCTTTTTCTTTTTTATTGCCAGACTAATTGTTTGATATGGGGGGGGGGGGGGTGTTGGGGTCTTCTTTGTGTGCTTCCTGTTTCAAAACCAGACACTGAGAGTGTATATGATTGGTTGATTACTGTGAACGTTAATTGTTTTATTACATTTTTTTGTACTTTCCATTTTAAAATTTATCCTTTCAGTTTAGCATTGATTTCCATTTCCATTTTTTCAGTGTAATCTAGTTTCAATTTAGTTTGTCAGTAAGTATATGTATATTAGTATATTAAGTTTTTATTTTATTTTAATTTAGTTTATGCATTTTAAGGCCACCAAAGTTCATGCAAGAACAGATATACAGTAATTTAAATACATTTCACTTTAATGTTTACCGTTAAATTTCTCAAGGTCACCAAAACAGGGGCAACCTACCAAGGATCGGACTATACAAGACCCATGAAGGTGTCCTGTGGTATCTGGCACCAAGACATTAGCAACAGATCCTTCAAGTCCTGTAAGCTGTGAGGTGGAGCCGTCATGGATCTGACATCCCACAGATGCTCAATTGGATTGAGATCTGGAGAATCTTGAGGCCAGGGTAACACCTTGAACTCTTCATCATGTTCCTCAAACCATTCCCAAACAATGTGTGCAGAAGCCTTTGTTGCCCTCACACATCGATGAGCCTTGGGGGTCCAACACCCTGTCGCCGGTTTGTGGTTTGTCCCTCCTCGGAACCACTGTCGGTAGGTACTCACCACTGCTGACCGGGAGCACCCCACAAGCCTTGTCATTTCGGAGATGCTCTGACCCAGTCGTCTGGCCATTGTCAAAGTCTAGGCCCTTGTCAATGTCGCTCACGTTGACTACGAAAACTAAAAAATTTGCTTCACCTGTGAGAGGTCATATAATGTTTTAGCTCATCAGTGTGTATATATATATATATATATATATATAATCAGGGTATCTTTATAAATCTAGCAACAGCATATCATTTCTGAAACCTTGTGCTATCACAATAGTTTCATAATGAGACTACTGTGGGCTGTTCACACATTACATCCTGCTTTTTGTGTGAGAGAAAAAGCGTGGATGATTTTTGCATTTTTATTAAGATCTCTTGATGATCTCATAATTATTTGTTTGATCATATGATGATTCTTTCTATGTAAGAAAAACTCAATTGGCTCTGAGGATAGTTATAAGATACTTCTGCTCCATCTCAGCACTGATACATCGTGACAGCTCTAGATTTATCACCGCACAGATGTTCAGATCTTTCCAGTCTTTCAGGTTCCTGCATGGACGCTTGTTTCGAGACTGTCGAAACGACAGACAACAGCTGGCGACGGAGTAGTTTCCTCTGACCCAAGTGCATTCGAATGGCGACCCCTAAATAAAACTGTCAGATGTGGTTAGATATGGGCACTGCAAGGGACTGTGCCAACTCCACCCACTTCTCAGCATCTGCCATCTGTTAAGTATACCATATACGTGCCAGATGACCTCTGAGACGTGCAACATCCAGAGGGGCTGGCGAACATTCAAACAAGCTTCATAAAAACAGTAAAAGTATTTCAAGTGATTCGTTTTTTCAGCTCAATCTGATAAATGAAAAATCAAAGCAGAGGAAATCTATAACAGTGTCACAGCAAATGAATTTTTTTTATTTCTCACATAATAGCAAACAAAAACAGAAGCAGATGAAGCGGATAAGATGATTTAGGATGCCTCAGAAAGACAGTTACACCATGTACCGTTCTGTTACGGCTGACAAATGAGATCAATGTTGGGAAAAATGTATTTATGTACATGTCTCTGTGGGCTAATGAGTTTGTTTTATATAAATTATTGATATGAGAAATGACGAAAATAATATACCTGCGAATATAGACATATAATGGATCACTCTCGCAGTCTAGGCAGAGGAGAAAAATGACTGTAACTGATCTAATAGAGTATTGTAGCTTAGTTATTTTGTTGGCTGTAATTCTAGAGACTTTGTTTAGGGTTTTCCCCAAAATCTCTAAACAAAGACCAACATTTCTAACACATACTCAATCAAGAGCTTTCAAGCTACATCAACCAAACTTGGCACAGACCTTCAGAATGTCCTGACTTAGTGTGCTGTGTCTTTTCTTACTCATCAGACTTTTGGTTGTCCTTTATCTGACCTTCAAAATAGCCAAAACTCCCATTGAGTTACATTGACATATATATCTGCCTATCTACCTTACCTTTCCTGTTGGACCTGCAAACCTTCAAAAATCAAGCTTTTAAAATCATTGTTAACTTTCAGACAATGCCTTGTCCAGCCAGCATCAAAGTGTGTCTTGATTAACGTTATTTTTCTATTTGAAGTTGAAGTCAAACCCCCTCCAAAAAAGATGTTTCAAAACAGGTCCCAGAAACACTCATACTGAAAAAACGGTTATTCTCACCCAAAAGTGACCACACTTGTAGTATCTAAATATTAAAATGGGAATGGAAAAAGTAGGAATGGGAAAAGTTAATAAGAAAAGGTTTGTACTGCGCTGGATATGGTAAAGTACTTCTGGCACTTCTGTATTTTATTAATTAAGCTAGTTTACCATTACTGGGTCATACAACATGCCATTAAAAGGGCATTTTGATACCACCTTCAATCGCAAATCAGTTGACTAGCGTGTCTGAGGGCAATAGTAGCCCAAAAAGCATTTACAAACTTTGAAAACCCACCAAAAGTAATACACTATCTGGTCATCTTCAACGTTTTTAACATACTACAGACTTTAAACGAAACAAAACAGTATTCTTAGCAGAGTGAATTCTGTTGGCCATGAAGTGCATCTACGTGTATGTAACACAACAATTACTTACATATTCCCCATAGGTGTCCTGTACAACCGGAGGGGGAGGTCTGTAGCCAGCTGGGGGTGGAGCTCCTCTTGCTCTCTGTGAGGCCACGCCCCTTCCTCTGGTAGATGGAACCCTGCTGGGTGGAGCTCCTCTGGGCACCACACCTCGTGGAACCGCAGCCTGAGGAGGAGGAACGCCCCCTCGACTCCTGCACAACAAACACCTGAACTCACATGTTTGCAAATATTATGCAAATAATATTTATTACATGTTTGATTTTGTGATATGTGAAATATTATAGAAATTAGTTTTTTGGTATCTCTTTATGTTAACATTATTTAATACATTAGATATGTTGAACTACTATTAAACAATATATTTTTAAAGCATTGATTAATCTTTGTTAATGTTTGTCAATAAAAATACAATTTTAATTGCTAGTTCATGTTAATTTACAGTGCATTACCTAATGTTAATATATATATATATATATATATATATATATATATATATATATATATATACTGTATATATATATATATATACATACACACTCACCTAAAGGATTATTAGGAACACCATACTAATACTGTGTTTGACCCCCTTTCGCCTTCAGAACTGCCTTAATTCTACATGGCATTGATTCAACAAGGTGCTGAAAGCATTCTTTAGAAATGTTGGCCCATATTGATAGGATAGCATCTTGCAGTTGATGGAGATTTGTGGGATGCACATCCAGGGCACGAAGCTCCCGTTCCACCACATCCCAAAGATGCTCTATTGGGTTGAGATCTGGTGACTGTGGGGGCCATTTTAGTACAGTGAACTCATTGTCATGTTGACATGACAAAAAAAGTTTCACTCTAGTGTTCAAACTTGTCTAGATTCTGGATATAATTTACTAAATAACAATGCACAGCTGGTTATGTCTCTTTCCGCTTTAGGAAAATTCTTTTGACAGTTTGATTGAATTTTTCTCCTCACTAGAACAAAATGAGACAGATTTCAGGAAATGAAATTAGGGTCAGTCCAGTGCAAATATGTCTGCCAGTTATACTGCATTAAACTCTCAGTGGAGTTTAAAATCATTTTCTCATTAAATGGCAAATAAAAAACAATGCAAAAAATGTAAAGTGCTAATTCGACTTGTTTAACTAACGTCTAGTTTACAATTGTAACCCCCATTCCCTGATGAAGGGAACGTGACGTTGTGTCGAATGAAGCGACGTAGACGTAGCGACACTAGGGGTCCCTATTCAATCACACTATGCACTGAACCATGTACGTGAACTGCTGATGCAGGTGCGGGCAGGCAGTTGGGAAGGCATTCTTTTCCAACTCCTGTTCTTCCAGGGGAAAAAGACCCCACGGAGACCACATCCTGCCCAGGCTGGGTCACATGGGTTTTCAGGCCACATGTGGAAGTGGCGCGGTGGTAGATCCTACCTAGTGAGGTTGGAGTTGCTACAAACACAGTGACCGGGGGGCAGGGGGGCCTACCCAAGGGAGTACGCCGGCCCTGTGAGTCCGCTATTCCAGTACAGAGTAGTTAGTACCCATAGTGGGTCTGGTTGGGAATTCCTCTGCTGAATTTGTGGACCAGAGGACTAGGGAGGAAAGACATCAAGGGAGCACGAGCCTAGTGGACTCTCCTGGGAGAAAGAGCGCACGTGATCGCCTTAGTGGAGGGGAAGGGCGCTAGGTGCAAGCAGACAGCCATTCCGCATTACCGAGTTCTACGTGCACGGAACTGAGAAAATACGGGATGAGACCGACTCAACCCTGAGATTGTAGAATCTCGTAAAGGTATTGGGTGTTGCCCAGCCTGCCGTTCTGCAGATGCCTGCTAGGGAGGTGCCATTGGCAAGTGCCCAAGAGAACACCACACTGCTCGTAGACTGTGCTCAAACCTGCAAGGGGGCAGACACATCCTAGGTCTGATAGGCCAGCCATGGAGTTGACGACCCAGTGGGCAACCTCTGGTGGAGACAGTGCCACTTTCTGCAGTCGCCACAGCAAACAAAGAGCTGCTCAGAACATCTAAAGCTCTGTGTGCGGTCCACATAGGTACGAAAAGCATGCAATGGACACAGCAACGATAAGGCTGGGTCTGCCTCCTCCAGGGGCAGCTTCGCTTGGAGGTTCACTACCTCTGAGGGAGTTGTAGGAACCTTGGGCACGTAGCCCGGTCGAGGTCTTAGGATGACGTGAGCATCTGCCGGACCGGAGATTTAAACCAGCTGGTTTGATGGTCTTAGCTGGTTTTGTTGGTCTAGCTGGTGAGCAAGCTGATTTTCAGTTGTTTTAGCTGGTCAGCCACTCAAGCTATGTTCAAACTCAGGCAAATCTAATTTTTTGCATATCCAGATTGTATCCAGATGAGTTTTTGATAGTTTTGACAGCAAAAAACCACGTGAAATCGTATTTTTCAGAATCTGATTCAAACCACATCAAGAGATGGTTTCAAATGCTACTCAATTCGTCATTTGCGTCACTCTTAACGCGACACACATCGATGACATAAAAAATCATTGACTGCAGCACAGAACATCACAATATTTACCAATCTCTGTTCTGCACCACGACTGGACAGGGCACTTATTTGGAGAGCGAGATGGTGCGCCTTCATTTTTCCGCATGTGTTTTGAAAGCATCGTCATGTGGGTACGCCTACATCGTTACCAAAGCAACCCATGCAGATAGGTTGGTTATTTCTGAACACGCAAATATAATCTTATCACTTGCAATTAATAGTGCGGACAGTCTGCCTGAAAAGATCTGATTTGAGAAGTGGCAAGGCCCTAGACGCTAAGCATGACCAGCTGACTAATGCCTAAAACCTATCTAAAACCAGCTAAACAGAACAGCCTGTCCAGACTGGGAGACCAGAAAACCACCTTGGGTTTAAACTGGCTTATTAAGCAATGTATTCTTTTACTTAAAACTGATTATTTTGCAATGACACCTGAACACATTCAGACGTACCTGTGAGTTCCTGGCGTTAGTGTTCCTCTGGCTCGTGTGGTGGTTTTTCCTCTCGCTGCTGGAACTTTTGCATCCTCCGAACCGCCGTTTAGATATGTCAGCTCCTGTAGCTGAGCTTGTCTGATCTCATCATTATAGTCCTGTACCACACACACACACACACACACACACACACACACACACACACACACACACATGCTAGTTAATGAGGTGTAACATACTATAATGGTCCACTTCTTTTAAAGAGGAATAATATGCACACCCGCAACCCCAAAAACGCACACACGTGTTATTCCTCCACAGAAAAGGTAGTAAATATAAAGAGTTTGTAAACCAGCTTTTCATTAACATAGCAGATGAGACTATGAGATATTACACAGTATACATAGTCAATATCAACACACACACACACACACACACACACACACAAAAGGGCGAATTTACTAAACAGTTTGGCCACTTCTGCATGTGGTTTCTCAGCGCAAATCCTGCAAGAAGAGTAACGTTTGTCTCCGTTTGAGAAAAATGGCCAGCTAGAGACAATTAATCTAGAGATGTTAAAAGTGATTTTCAATGCAGCCACAGGAGTAGAAATGAATTTTTACAAGAAGTAAATGAGTATTAATTGCAGGACAATCTTGAAAGCTTTTAGCAAGAACATGATATCAATGTTCGGTTTGCGTTCAGCTGATCACAATCATACACACTGCAAAAAAACTTCTTACTACATACAATTTTTTTTTTTTTTTTTTTTTTTTTTTTTTTTTTTTTTTTACAGTTTTACAATAAAAGTCTCTATTTTTAAAAGACTTGAGGAACTAAATAAGATAAGATATTAAATCTTGTTTTCAGAGAAAGCTTAATGTAATAAGGTGTATGCTAAAAACAAGGAAAATCTATTTGCCAGTGTGATAAGAAAAATAAACCTAATTTAAAAGGGGAAACTAGTTTATTTCTCTTACCCCACTGGGAAATAGATTTTTCTTGCTTTAAGCATAAACCTGAAAACAAGACTTAATATCTTATTTCATTTTGCTTCTCAAGTTAATACAGCTTGTTTAAAGGATGTTTTGATAGTGTTATTGGATAACAAGACAAAAATCAAAAATATTGAGTAAGAAAGATTTTATTCCAGTGTAGACATACCGGAATAAGGAATTTCTTGATCTCCTCCAGAGCGTGTCCCATTCTTGCGTAGGCCTCTGCGGGCGGAGCAAACACCTCGATCAGCACGTGAAGGTCTTCGTTAAGGTGATTATACTTTGTTTCTCCACTCTTCCGCAGTTCTTCTTCCTGTTAGCGTAAAATGCATAAAAGAAAAAGGAGATGCATCATGAATGAATTTCCGAATTGATTTTTCACTTCAACTAGCCACGTGTGACACATTTTGACGAATTCAAAAGATGGAACAGATCGCAGGCATATCAAGAAACGCTTTTAAAAGTTGTTTTTAATCTCACACAACTTTGAAAAATAAAAAAAGATGCGGTGCAATGGTTGAAGTAGTCCGACGTTCGCATATTTACATAGAAAAACGATTGAAAAACAGCGAAGATGGACAAAAAAAAAATGGCCTCTTAGAAGGAAAGACCCTTTTTTCATCATAATCTTTTCTAAAAAAAAAAAAATACCACCTTTCAAATGTCTCAGTACCAGATAGATTTAAATAAATAAATAAAATAAATTAATAAACTGCACACCGTAATCATGCCATGAATATTCAATTCAATTAAAATGGAAATTACATATGCAAATCCATTAACACTCCGGGGGCCTGTTTCCAGGACGGTAGGCCAACACAAGCAAAAAAAAAAAAAAAAAACATTTTCACAAGTACTGTAAGACAGAAACATGGCAAAGAATTACATCAGCCTACCTGTCCAATGCACAGCGGAGGGTTGACGGCGCTTTATTTTAAGATCAGGGTAAGATTCCTTAATTCAGAAGCGTGTGTGTGTGTGTGTGTGTGTGTGTGTGTGTGTGTGTGTGTGTGTGTGTTTGTGTGTAATCCTGTCTCTTTAAACAGTCGATGTTATGCTAATTAGATGTTCATTTCCTCCTCAAATCTGCTGTTAACTTAAAGAGGTCAGCACAGTGCAGAGATGATGAGTGCCCAGTCAGAAACTTCTATTAAATTGTAACCCATTTTAATTCTTATATCAAAATATCCCATGGTAATGCCATTTTTTTTCTTCAAATCTATCATTATTTGCTTATTTACTGTATAAAGTCAATCCCACTTTATATTAGGTGTCTTTAACTACTATTGACTGACTTTAAAACATTAAATAACAATGTATTTATTGTGTAACTACATATTGTATACAAAATTCACATTTGCTGCTACTGAGGTTAATGTACGGCTAAGTTTAGGAGTAGGGTTTGGGTTAGGGACAAGGTTGGGAGGGTTACTTTTCACTACAGACTACAGGATACATGCTGTAAAATGTAATTTGTAACTTATTCTGTTAGATTACTCTAAATACTTTGGATTACTTCTTCAGCACTGGTAGATTTTTTTCACTAGTTTTGACTATAAAAACTCAAAATACATGTTAAAAATACATTCTCTGAAAAAACGAAATATCTTATGCAGTGTTGTTTCTAAAACAAGATCAATCATATTGATCTTTTTTAAGGATTTTTAGATATTTTTACGGGAAAACAATAAAAAAATATTATCAAGAATACGAAGTTTGGGGGTCTGGGTACCTAAATGAGTAAATACACTGACTAAATCCAGGACATGCTGAGTGAATTCAGCCAGGTCTCCTAAGCAACCAAATTGGCCCGGTTGCTAGGGAGGGTAGAGTCACATGTGGTAACCTCCTCGTGGTCGCTATAATGTGGTTCTCACTCTCGGTAGAGCATGTGGTGAGTTGTGCGTGGATGCTGTGGAGAATAGTGTGAGGCCTCCACACATGCTATGTCTCCGCAGTAACGTGCTCAATAAGCCCCGTGATGAGATGCGTGGATGCAGGGGTAACTGAGATTCATCCTCCACCACCCGGATTGAGGCGAGTCACTATGCCACCACGAGGACTTAGAGCGCATTGGGAATTCTAAATTGGGGAGAATTATTTTTTTTTTAATAAATAAAAAGAAATATATATATATATAGAAATAATACTATTTTTGGCACCTCCCTAACAGGCATCTGCAGAGCGGCAGGCTGGGCAACACCCAATACCTTTACAAGATTCTACAATCTCAGGGTTGAGTCGGTCTCATCCCGTATTTTCTCAGTTCCGTGCACGTAGAACTCGGTAATGCGGAATGGCTGTCCGCTTGCACATAGCGCCCTTCCCCTCCACTTTTAAGGTCTTAATAGAAAAGAAGAAATGATGATCTAACGTGAATTTTCCTGATATAAATATATGATCGTGTCTGGTAACATGTGCATGTAAAATGGCTAGAAATAGCATTTTAGTTTAGCGTAAATCTGACAATTTACACAAGGTTTATTTCTATTTCTTCTGCTTTAAACTTACTTCAAACGTACTTCTCTGTCTGCTCGTATGAATGTAACACATCATAAGAAAGTGTTTCACCGCTGTTCAAATGCACTTGGGATCTCATCAATTATATGTAGAAATGTTTTCATCTGAAAGGACTAAACATTAAAATTCTTTTTGATTTATGTTTCAAAAGTGGCTTTTTCTTTGCAATTCTTCCCATAAGGCACCCCTGAGTCTTCTCTTTACTGTTGTACATGAAACTGATGTTGAGCGGGTAGAATTCAATGAAGCTGTCAGCGGAGGACATGTGAGGTGTCTATTTCTCCAACTAGAGACTCTGATGTACTTATCCTCTTGTTTAGTTGTACATCTGGTCTTCCACATCTCTTTCTGTCCTTGTTAGAACCAGTTGTGCTTTATCTTTGAAGACTGTAGTTACACCTTTGTATGAAATCTGCAGTTTTTTGGCAATTTCAAGCATTGTATCGCCTTCATTCCTCAAAACAATGATTGACTGATGAGTTTTTAGAGAAAGCTGTTTTTTTTTGTGTGCCATTTTTGACCTAATATTGACCTTAAGACATGCCAGTCTATTGGATACTGTTGCAACTCAAAAACAAACACAAAGACAATGTTCAGCTCCATTTATCAAACCAAATATCTTTCAGCTGTGTTTGATATAATGGAAAGTGATTTTCTAGCACCAAATTAGCAGTTTAGCATGATTACTGAAGGATAAGGTGTTGGAGTGATGCTGCTGTCTAGATTTGATCAAAAATGTTTTTTTTTTTCAAATAGTGATGGGGCTGTTTTGTACATCAGTAATGTCCCGACTATATTTTGTGATCAGCTGAATGCCACTTTGGAAAATTAAAGTACCAATTTCCTTCCAAATCAACAAAATCTGTACATTATTCCAAACTTTTGGCCGCCTGTATATATGCAAAATAATAAATGCAGTTTCAAGACATTTATTGATGGAATATAAGGAATTTGACCATTTTTTAAAAGCCAAAATGTAACCAATATGATGAAAAACTGAGAAATAATGTATTTATTTTATATTTAAGTAAATTGTAACCAAAATATACATATAATCTGGAAATCTGTAACAATTCCCAAGCCAGCCCTAATTTTGAGTTAATTTTGGACACTGTGTAAATATCAGTTGGCAAGTTAAGACTTTCTGAAACTACCTGCGAACAGAAATATCTCAGGATATACAGAACATCCTGGCACGCTTCTCATTTCAGAAATGTTATGGTGTCATTGCCAGCAAGAAAACTCTACATGTAATTGTGAATAAGTACTGGTAAATATCCATCTAAAATGTTTATACTGGATATTATCCCCACCACAAACCCAAACTGGTCAGGGGGCCCTAAAATAGTTCTGTGCCCTGGGCCCAAAATTTGGAGCTACACCCATACTAATAACATTAATGGCCCTTGGGAGCCCAACTCCCTGTTTGTGGTTTGTCCTTCCTTGGACCACTGTCGGTAGGTACACACCACTGCTGACCGGGAGCACCCCACAAGCCTTGTCATTTCAGATTTGCTCTGACCCAGTCGTCTGGTCATAACAATTTGGCCCTTGTCAAAGTCGCTCAGGTCTTTACTCCTGCCCATTTCTCCTGCACGTTGACCACGAGTAATGATTGTTCTCTTACCATCTAATCTACCCAGACCATGATACGTGGTCTTGTTAGAAGATGATCAACGTTGTTCGCTTCATCTGTGAGTGGTCATAATGTTTTGGCTCATCTGTGTAAGTGCATGTGTGTATATAAAGTTTTCTAAACTGCTTAAAAATATAACCTCTTTTGGCGTGTATGTTTACTATGAATGTCGTTTGGCAAATTCTGTGAAATTCATTTCGGCAAATTCTTCAACATCAAAGAGAATTATGAGCTTTAAGCAAATCTTTCCTTGCCACTGTGGGACGGAACTGCAGGAGAATCTCGGGAAGGCTTAAAACCGAACAGCCCACAGGACAGGTAAGCGTTCCAGAATCCAAAGCATCCAATTTACAGAGCACAATTCTCTTTCTCTCTTTTCTCCACAGAGGGCTTGTTCACCAAAGTCTGACAGGAACGGAGTAGAGCAGCAGTCAATAACAACATGCCCAATTAGTAGATAAAACCTTCCAGAATGCCTTTAGAGTTCTATAACAGCTGTCTAAAAGGAAAACGATTGCTTGTGTGAAGAGTGAATGTAACTGCGAGCATGATTGCACATGTGCATCTACATGACCTGTGGTAGAGCTACTCAGAAATGTCATAAAACTAGCAGCACATGAATGAATTCTGAAAATATGCTGAGGACAAAACCTATAAATTAATGGCGGCAATATAACGAACACGTTTATTTTCATCGCTCTTTTTATATTTCAAATGTGAAGAGGCTGGCTAATAGTAACAATGTCATTTGCATAGTACGCTTATTTGATATAGAATTCTTAAAGTGATAGTTCACCCAAAAAGGAAAATTCTGACATGCCAGGAAGGGAATCAATGATGTTCAACCTGGAACAACCCATCTAAATGTGGCCTTTTTAAAAATGAAGACAAGCATGAAAGAGATTTGATAGCTTTGGCGGAAGGCATGATTTTCAGGTTAAATTTGAGCCTTTTCCTAAAACAAAGCTATCATAAAGCTTCAGAAGACTTGGGATATAGCACATAAATCAACTGCTTTTATAATACTCCTTTTATATTTATTTTTCTGTCCTTTGCATCTTAACAGCACCCGTCCCTAATCACTTACATTGCATGGACAAGAGCAGCGCAAACATTCTGCATGACACCTTTTTTTTTCCGCAGATGAAACAAAGTCATAAAGATCTGGAAAAACACGTGGGTGAGTACATGATGACAGAATTAAAATTTTTGGATGAACTATTCCTTTAATGTTACAGTAACAGAAACAGCTTGTATAATTCTAAGCGTCAGAGAAAATGGAAAACTAATCTTAAGCCTTTCCATTTATCAGGGGACTTCAGGGAAAAAATAAAATGCCAAAGTGTAGAACATGACCCCTTTAAATAGAAGAAAATGTGCCTCTGTTGATCAGTAAAATAATTAATCTGTTTTTTTGTCAATAACCTCCCCAAAATCCTCTCTGATAATATCTTTCTTTCAATCCCTCTGTCCCTTTGTCTCTCGTGTTCTTTTTCTCTCTCTTACAGGGCGCTGAGGTCAGCATTTCTTTATGACACTGTATCCCTCTCTCCGGGTGAGGGGAGGGGGGGGGGGGGGGGGGGGCGTTCCATCAGCAACTATCGATCGGTTCAATCAGCAGAGTAGCTTGCAGAGTCCTGGCTAAGATCATTCAGTGCACTTCTCAATGGTGACAGCACAGACAATGAGTCTACAGGACAAAAACCCCTTAGTGTTAATCAGTTACTTCCTTGTACACTCTGATTTACAGCTCAGAGGAAAAGATAAAAGTTAAGAGAAAGAAAGAAAGAAAGAAAGAAAGAAAGAAAGATAGATAGATAGATAGATAGATAGATAGATAGATAGATAGATAGATAGATAGATAGATAGATAGATAGATAGATAGATAGATAGATAGATAGAAAAAGAAAGCAAATGAAAAATTAACAAATGAGCAAACAAACAAAAACAAAAGAAAATGAACCAATGAATGAAAGAGTGAACGGAAGAAAACAAACCAACAAAATAAATAGCAAACCAATGAAGTAATTAACATAAGAAAGAACAAACATATAAATAAAAAGAAATGAAAGAAAGAAAAAAACAAATAAACAACAGACAGAACAAACAAATAAACAAAAGAACAAACAACAATTAATTAAACAGAAGAAAGAAACAAAAAGAAAAGAAGTAGAAAATAATCAAACAAGAAAAGAAAGAGAAAGAACATAAAAATGAAAGGAAAAATAAATGTCAAAATAAACTGATTTAAATTAATTGACCAATAAAGGAAGGAAAGAAACAAATCAACGAATGAATGAAAGAAAACAAACCAACAAAAATAAGCAAAGCAATGAAAAACAATATACAATAGAAAGAACAAACAAACGAACAAACAAAAGAAAGAAATGAATGACATCCTGAAAGAAAATAAACAAAAGACAAAACAAAAGAACACAAAAATTAAAGAAAGTGAACAAATAAATGAAAGAAAAAAGCGAACAAACAAAAATAAATAATAGAAAACAAACCTACAACTGAAATAATGAACGAATGAAAGAAAACAATCCAATGAAAGAAAGAAATAAACTAATGAAAGCATGAAGAAACTAAAAGAAAAACAAAAGAACAAACAAAAAATGAAAAACCTAAAGAAAGAACAGACCCACGAAAGAAGACAACAAACTTAAAATATTATTGAGCGATAAACAAAATGAACATAAAAAAGAACCAATTAATTATATAATGAATATTTTTTTTTTTTTTTTTTTTTTTAAATAACAATCAAACAAACAATAGAATAAACTAATAAAAAAAAGCACACCAGAACAAACAAAGAAATGCACATCTGAAAAAAGGAATGAACATGTAAAAAATTAACAAATTAAATAATGGAAATAAAAGAAAGCAAGATTACCTTTTCTTTGTCTCTCATTGATCCCTTGCCGAGGATGGACATCTTGGTCAGTGTGTCCTCCTGTAGTCTCTTTAATGAGTTCCCTCGAGGGCCCAGGAGTTTACCCACAAAATTAAACTATTCAAGAGAAAAACAGAGAGAACGCTTTATAGTGCTGTCTTATTACTATATATTTAAACACATAAATAATGCAAAACTGCTATACTTAATATGTTCTCTTTATGAATATGTAAACATTTAACAAAACCATGTTGTTCTTGTCCTCGACAGTCAATTAAATGCCATAAACTACATTTACTGTCAAAGGCATTACTGTTTTTGAGTTAAACATGCTTTAATTCTCATTTATTCCATTCAAAATGTAAGTAACAGACACTCTTTTTGTTCAAAGTTAGAATTAAATTGGAAAAAGTAGTTTTAGAATTAGTAGTTTTATCTCATGATACTTTGTACGGAGGACTGCCTCCGATCCGTCCTGGGAGGTTCGGCTGTCATCCATTAGAGGGTAGAGGAGTGACCGAGGACCAAACTATGGCGTATCGGAGAACCGGCGAGTAAGTGTTCTTTTTTAATCTCTCTCTCCTCTCTCTCTTCCACTGCCACTCTGTGTTGGCCTTTCCCTCTCTCTTTTTTAAATGTTTTGTTAATTTGGCATGATCGCCGTTACGGCGTGTTACGGCGTGTTACGGCGTTTCCCTTCCCTTGTCCCCACCCTCATCCAGGTTGATGGGGATGACCTGCCGGCAGGTGGGGCGGAAGGCACGCCCCTCCCCAGGGAAAGGGGGGGGGGGGGGGGGGGGGGTGTACGTCATGCCGGGACATGAGAGAACAAGGGAGGAATGTGGCAGGGCGGAGGGTGGGTCCGGTTCGTGATTCCGCACACCCGGCCCCTAATCAGGCTAATCAAGCCTCAGAGAGGGATAAAGACTGACTGGAGACTGCAGTGGGACAGAGAGAGAGATCTACGGACAGCTGTCCGACACCTGTGTGTGTTTGTCTTTTTGATTAAGTTCCTTATTCAAATATTATTTACATTGTCAAGCCGGTTCTCGCCTCCTCCTTTCCATTAATCCTTTACAGATACAAAAATCCAAAGTTAATAATAATTTTTTTATTATTATGTTTATATGTATTATTATTATTCTTGTATGTTTGCATATTTAATTTTGACTAGTAAATTTCCACCAGTAAAGTGAGTTTTTAAGTCGCTGCCAAAGGTGCTGGTGGAACAATTTGGAATGGGTAAAATGCTTGGATTTAAATTCGTTATTTTTAACATATTTTCATTTTATTTAAAGTGTAATTTAATTAGGGGGCCTGGGTAGCTCAGAAAGTAAAGACGCTGACTGCCACACCTGGAGTCACAATTTTGAATCCAGAGCATGCTGAGTGACTCCAGTCAGGGTTCCTAAGCAACCAGTTGGCTTGGTTGCTAGGGTGGGTAGTCACGTTGGGTTACCCTCCTCGTGGTCGCTATAATGTGGTTTTCGTTCTCGGTGGGGCACGTGGTGAGTTATGCGTGGATGCCATGGAGAATAGCATGAAGTCTCCACACGCGCTAGGTCTCCGCAGTAACGTGCTCAACTTGATAAGATGCGCGGATGGACACGGAGGCAACTGAGAATCGTCCTCCGCCACTATTACCACTACTAAGTCGCTACGCCACCAAGAGGACTTGGAGAACACTGGGAATTGAGCATGACAAATTTAGGAGAAATGGGGAGAAAAAAAGAGTAATTCTGACGAGAATCTCATTTCCCATTTGAATAAAAGGAGCGTATCACTGTCATATAAATATGCCTGACATTCATCAAGGATGCAGTTAATGGACAGAAGAATGTGATTTTCAATTCTTGTAATTCATTGCATACGGTCTATTTACACTACTAACTTCTTATTAATGTGCTGTCTTTGTTTAAATTGTTGGTGCTTGAGGGAATGGACAATATGATAGGATGCAGATGTTAAATAACTGGAGAAGTACCTCAGAATGAATTGGCACTTGGTCACACCTTTCGCACATTGCATGGATGATTTCACCAAGCCCACTTGCGCCCAGACTTAACGCATGCTTGTACCAAAAATGGCCATGCACATTGACTTTGCACTTTTGATTTGAGGCAATGCCATGTGCTTAATGCTTGCACTCTTAAAATAGAGCTCTACAAGTCCTAAATTCAGATGGAAACAGGTGGCAATGATCAAAGATACAATAAAGAGGGAGAGAGAGAGAGAGAGAGAGAGATGGAAAGAAAAAGAAAGAATAATATGCAATGAAAAAGTTCGGAATGAGGAGATGAGACACTTCCTCTGCTGTTCTTGTTAAAATGTTTCACCTGTTCCTGCTGTCCAGGCTTGTTAGCGATTTCACCACCGAACCAGGAAGATCAAACCCTGCCATTCATAAAGATCTCTGAGAGCTTGAGACACAATTCCAACCTTCACAGCAGAGGTGACACTCTCTGAAACTTTCTCAACCTCAAAAGCGACATTGTAGAACAAAGCGGTTTAGGTATCTAATGGTGAACGTAAAAATGATAATTCCAGGATTCTTGGGCAGCGGAGTTTGAGCTATATTACAATTTGCATACTTCTACACTAAAAGTATGTATTTCTCAGGTGATGGAAAAGAACATACATTTGAGGACTGGAATATTCTAACACATCATAAAATTGGACTTTGCAGAGAGGTCACGACCTATGCATGGACACAAACTCCTCTTGTGCAGGCTTTCTTACATTACTGAAGCTCTGTTGACAGCATCATTAGGAAATATCTTTAGTATGCTATATATCTGCATACTTTCATCAGAAACATGGGATTATGTATGTACTGTAACCAATATTACGTATGACACATTTCTGTTTTATACCCCCATTTAGAGCCATTGTGAGTCCTGGCGATGTGATTGTCAATGCACACACATGGGTCCTTGATCTCATGGAAAGTGCTTTAAGAGCATCATTTGCTCTGCTGCCATTGATGCCATTAGCCGTTTGTTTAGTTGCTTTCATTAGATGGCTGTTATTTACCAAGAGTGTTTTTGGCTGTTCTTTAAAGGATTATTCTGATGATATTAAGGCCTGTAAATGACAGCGTGGGCCTTAATCTGGACATTAAACACAACACCAAGCTGTGTGAGGATTTACGGAAAGCTCTACAGCTTTGAAACGCACCATAGCACACAGACACACACACACACATTAAAGATCACACACTTCACTCCCCTTACTGCATACACATATTGTATAGAAATGCTGGAATAGACAATCTATGTGATGTATGTTTGCCTATGTGAGAAAATGGCTAGGAAGGAAGAAATGTGGTTGACTGAAAATGCAGATATGTGAATATGGTGCCATGCAAAACTCACTGCCATAATGCTAGGGTGTTGTGTGCATTGCTATGTGTTTGCTGAGGTGTTCTAAATGTTTTTACCACATTACTAAGTAGTTGTGAGGATGTTGTGGGTGGTTGCTATGGTGCAAGGTGGTTCCTTACTTACCTCTTTGAGCACTTTTACATGCACACCAATATGCTGATATCATCGGGTACTTTTATGTCCAAGGGGTTGATTTCAATTAAATCAAACATATTTTTCTTTATACATCTCATTAAAACTCAACTGGAAACCTTTCACTTGGTCTTCATTATTTATTTATTTTTTATGCCGTTATATGCATATATTGTACTGTATTAACCCTTTCCCAGACCCAAACTCTAAAAATCTATTTAAAAAAAAAAAAGAAAAACACATAATTACTTTATAATAACTATTAAAAAACTATTTTAATATTTATTGTGTGAAAATGATTTCTATACATTTTCCAAAAATTACAACTGTACCACTGTTTTGGCGTTATTTCTGCCACACCAACCAATTTTGTGTTAGTGTTCTTATTAGCTAAATCAACAGAAGTGTCAGTGAAGAGCATGCTTGAGGTGAAACATGAGACATATAACTTGTGAGAAAAATATTCGTATTGGGTTTAACTACCAAAAAAGCTGTAATTTTGCCAATTTATGCAGAAAATGAGAAAATATCACATAGTTGTGTATTTAGGGAACATAACATTTTAGGTGAAATTAGACTAGAATTTTTTATTAAATATACATTCATTAATAAAGTCTTTTAGCTTAGAAAAATAATAGCACAAATCTCCAATGAGGAATCATTCATATCCATAGGACCTGTTGGTTTACATCTCATTATTAAATATGAGCATTAATAAGAGTGATGTTTGTCTTAGCGTGCTCCAGTTAGGATTAGTTTTCAAAAAAGCTCTCCCAAAAGCTTCTTGAAAATCTTACTGTCTCCAAACAAAGACCCCTCTGGGGGAGATTAAATTATGGTTATAATAATGGTTATCTATTACATCAGGCAATGAGGGCAATTTAGAGATATTTTAGAAGATAATGCATCTTGATGCTAATGCTAAGCCAAATTCACAAATGTATTTTTCTTACAAACACTTTTAAAAAGATCTAAGAGATATGTCTTTTATTAAGCATTCGCCCTGACATCTTTTTTTGTTTCATGGAAAAAGGAAAGTCATTTGGGTTTGGAAACACATGAGGCTGAGTAAATAATGCCATAATCTTCATTTTTGGATGATCTATACCTTTAACGAACACACTTAACCTCCTGAGACCCTCACGTGACTGCTGTGTGCATTTTCCATTTCCATTTTTTTATTCATAACTAGTAGCACCTCATTTAAAATAATAATACAAAAAATCTAGATAAAACGGTTTTCCTAAAAATGTATGTCCACATATGTGGAGAGCGGGACTAAGTTGTGAAATTGTAAATAAAACCAAGCTATAGAAAGTCAGATGTTTTTCATCAAATTGCTTATTATGTTTCCAGGAGTGTACAGAGCTGGACTGGTAATCTGGCATACCGGACATTTTCCCGGTGGGCCATCGCTTTTTTTGGGGCCGATAGGGGAGAACCGAGCAGGCTGGCAGATCTGAGGCGAAATGAACCACAAAATTGCAGTGCGATATGCAGAAAATGACAGCGAACACCACCCCCTTAAAAAATTCGACACAACAGATAAATAAAAAGAGAAATATACAATAGTGCAATAATGTTGTTCAAATATTTTCTATACAGATACAGTTATGTGCAGGTGATGTAATGTATTGAAGAAGAGGTAGGATATGTTTAAAAATATAAATGAAATATAAATATTAGCAGGAATGGATGGATTGAATATTGCACATGGTTGTGTTGACAAAAAGGAAAGCCTGAGGGAAAAAACTGTTCCTGTGCCTGACTGTTCTGGTGCTCAATGCTTTGTAGCGCCACCCAGAGAGCAACAGTTCAAAAAGGTAGTGGGCTGGGTGTATGGGGTCGAGAGTGATTTTTCCAGCCTTTTCGTTAATCTGGATGTGTACAGTTCTAGCAGTGTGGGTAGTGGTGTGCCAATAATCCTCTCAGCAGTCCGAAATATCCTTTGAAGTCTTTTGATGTCTGACTGGGTAGCTGAACTTAACCAGACAGTTATAGAAGTTCAGAGATCAGACTCAATGACTGCTAAGTAGAACTGGATCAGCAGCGCCTGTGACAGGTTGAACTTGAACCTGGTGAAGGAAGTACAACCTCTGCTGGGCCTTTTTCAAAATGTAGTCTATGTGTGTCTCTCACATAAGGTCCTGTGAGATGGTAGAGCCCAGGTACGTGAATGGCTGTTTAGAATGGTAAGTGGGTCAACGTTGGGGTGTTCCTCCTGAAGTCCACACGCATCTCCAGGTTGTTTTGATTGCATCAGGCGGCCAGCTGTTCAACCTCCCTTCTGAAAGCAGACTCTTCGTCATCTTCAGGAGCTTAATAGAAGGGTCACTGGTGTAGAGGGAGACGAGTAGTGGGGAGAGCACACATCCATGGGGGGCACCAGCACTGATTTTACATGTAGCACTGATTTTTCCATTCTTAATAGCTGCTTCCTGTCTGTCTGAAAGCTGGTGATCCACTGACAGCAGGGCTAGACTGGGAAAATAAATGGGTCCAGGATTTTACATGGCAACTGGCCCAAAACTTGTTGAGCGGAGTGGGGTTGGGGGGTTGGGGGGGGTTGGGGGTGCTTATGTGGGTGTCGCTGTCCTTTTCTGCATATCTCGGTGCCGATTTGTTGTCTGTTATGCATAATGTGGCAGCTCATTTTAGCTTATTGTGGCCCATTCGGCCCATTTTGAGGCCAACCCATCGGCCCACTCGGTTCTCTCGATGGCCAGTCCGCGCCTGATTGGCCCCAAAGTGCGTTGGCCCACCGGGAAAAATCCCGGTATGCCAGATTACCAGTCCAGCCCTGACTGACAGATAGAGGTCTTTTTTATTTTTTTTAAGAAAAGGAGAAAAGAGTCGAAGTAACTTTTGTGGTAATCAACAATATGCAAAAAACTTGTATTAAACCTGGAATATTCCTTTTTGATGTTGAGTCACACATGAGAGTTTACGAAAGCTTTTGTTGACTATTTTGTCATCACCCGAAACCCAAATGCCGTCTTACTTACCAGTCACCATGTTCCTTGCAAGATGAAATTATCAACTGCAGGACAAGACTAAGAAAGTGTCCATATCTTTTAAAGTTGTACCCCATAAATTAGCCTAGAGGTGACGTTGGAGACGTCTGGGAGTATAACTATTCCAATCGGATTCATCACACTCACCCTTCAAGCTCTCTCTGCATCCACCTGTCAGCCTGGACAAATTGAATTTGTCTTCCTCCAGTAGCTCTGTGTAGCTCTAAACAGCGCATTAGTGTCTGCAGTCATCAGAGCTGTCAAAGGCAATCTGTTTAGTGTGACGTGGAGCGACGTGAAGAGCCGCGCCATGTGACATTACAGCGCCATTCGTGCTCCGCCGCTGATAATTGCTTTATTTGAAGTGGCCGATCATTACAGCCGCAACACCGAAGGCTTGTGAACCCTGACATTGATTTTAGCTCTGAGATGAAATTTCATTTACAAGAACTGACATAGGAATCTTTATTCGCTTCTCAACCATCATCCTAAAGTGAATCGCTATGACAAACCTGATGTATCAGCAGTAACTGTCCCTCATTGCTGTTTAAAGCTTGAGGACTTGGAAAACTTCCCTGAGAGAATCTTCTTTAGTGTAGCGATATTACTTCCACAATCTAGAATTATTTATCACATCTCTTGTTGTAGCAGTGGCTCGGTGGATAGCACATGTGCTATAGATACATTGAACTAGGAAACAAACGTTTTCGAGTCTAGCCTGTTTTGTGCCCTAAATCTGTTCCCCCATATCTCTCCAATGTCTTTACACTTTTGCTAGGAATAAACCCTAAAATGGTATTAAAAATAAAAAACAGATCATGGTTAAAAAAAATAAAATAATACTTCCTATTCGTGTCTTTTTATGTATATTGTATTTTTAATCTACAGTATCTCTAATTGTATTTTTTTGTTATTATCTTGTTAGTAATCTTTGTTAAGGTAAGCATCACTATTCAAATTACTATCGTCATATTTCTTACTAAGTTATTAATATACCTTGTATGCAAAATCAGTCTATTGCAAAAACAATTGCTGAATAAAACATTGTTTACATCCCATGTTTTTAAGAGAACACAATCGTCCCTTCTTGGGAAACTGCCGTGAAGTAGAAATGAAAATGGAAGTTGAAGCCACTGTGGCTCTTTCATTAAATGTAATTAATTACCTGCTTTTTAGTGTGCGCAGACAAATTGCTCATGCAGATGAACCTCATGCTTGCTGGCAATCAGCGGCAGATGTCTTATGTCTGGTAGCGAAAGCATGCCAAACAGTTCTGACCGGTAATAACAGTCAATCATTTTGATAAGAGGCATTGTGTCCGACATATTAGAATCACCAGAGCAACATTTAAGATGTATTCACATGGTACGCTGAGGCAAAGTCATGCGATTAATCGCATAATTTTTTGTAGTTAATCTTGATTAATCGCAGATTTTGAACATGCTGGATTTTTACTCTAAATATACTTCTTTCCCTGTCAAAATACATTAATTTCCTTCTTAGGAAAGAAAACAAAACAATATGTAACAATATAATGCTTTATTAATGTTTTCCAAATAAAGCTTTCCACAATATAAAGATAGAAATGTACTAAAATTGCACCAATTCAAGTAACATTAAACGTTTCCCAAAGTCTAATTGGGAAGTTAAATAATTGAAAGAACTGGTCCCAACGTAGGTTGCAAATTCATTGCACTATATTCTCATCCTACACTATATTAATCAGCTGGCAGACTGTGGCTATCCACACGTCAGGACGTCAGAGCCATCGTCAAGCTACACTTCAAACTCCACATGTAAAGCGCACGAAAACCTTCCAAATCTGTTTGGGAGAACAACTCGCCTTCAGCAGTACACATGGGACATTTCACCTTGTAACTGCCGCAATACATGTAATGAAGCATGTAATATTATTTTGCAAAAATATCTCTATAGTCGTGTAGTTTTTATATTCAGGCTGTCATTATTTCATTAAATGGGAAATTTAATAACTGGGCCGGATTCACAAAAAATTATTCTGAATAAAATAGTCTTTCTTTAGATTATTTTTGGACTTAAACCTCCATCATCCATGTGAGCACCGCAGCACCCAAAAAGCATTGCATGCTAATGCTGCATAACAATTTGCATTCTGTTTTTTTTGTTTTTTTGAAAATTACAACCTTTTATCCTGTATTAAATCAGATGGCTTACCACAAGACAATTATATTCACAACACTGTCGCATGGAAATGCATTCTAAAACTAAATCATTCGACTCACTGGACTGTGATAAATTTCATACTGAATAGATAATAATATCATTATAAGGTCTGACCATATTGGAACCACAGCAATTGCAATCATGTTCTATGATCCACAAAGATCTTGGGTCTGCTTTGATGGTGACAGCATAAAAAGTTTAACTGGAAATATGTGTGACACCAGATGCCACAAGAAAAGAGTTAGTATTGAAATCATTTTGTTTATTTCTTTTCTTTAGTTTTGAGTTTTGTAATTTTTGGACAGGATAGAGGTCTGGTACATTAAAGTTAGTGTCCAAACATGTATCCCGATCTGACCCAACCCAACCAACAGTATTGAAATTAGACTGACCCAACCCACACATGAAGTGGCTTATTATTTTCCTCTCTGAATGAGGAGAGCAGGATGCAAAGGCTTAACTTAAAAAAAAAAAAAAACATCCATAATTTCATTCCAAATCGAAAAATAAAGTGCACAAACTTGACTTCTGTTCAAATTAAAACTCAAAACCGCCATCGTTGAAGTGTCCATAGGGAAAACTGAGATATTTGAAACAGATGACGCATTTGTTGTCATGTGACTTAACCATGTGATCCATTCAACCCAAAACAATCAAGATGGCAGCCCATGTTGTAGCAGCATTGCTGTGCCTGCTATCCTCTTTGATAGCGGTGTGTGGCACGGTGGAGGGCGGGGCAGGGTCGTGACTCAACACGCCCGGTCCCGTATTAGGCTAATCAAGCCACCGAGAGGGATAAAGGCCGACTGCAGAGGGTGGTGCGGGAGAGAGAGATCCTTACGGACATGTCCATCATCTTATGTGTTAGACATAATTTGGCTCAGGTGCAAGCGCCCTTACCGCTTTCTCCCCCGGACGGACGCTTGACCACGCCCCCGCTGCCACACGGTGTTAAAGATAAATGTTACTTTATACAACCTTCACATTGCATTCCTTCAAAGGCAATGGGAAGTTTACTTGGAATTGCTGTCGGGCATCATAACACTGGGGAAATCATATTTCAGACCATACATGTAAATGATGCAGGGCAATGTGCAGTAAGGGGATTTAAATGTTTTTAGATGTCTCAGTGTGGATGAGCAACTTTTGAAAAACATTTGAAAACGGCTGTGTTGACAGAGAGCGTTTTGAAAAACGAAAATGGTGTTTTTATCCGGATTAATATGGATGAAGCCTAAATTTCACAAAATATCCCTTAAGGCCAAAGTAAACGTTGGTTTTCCATGTTCCGCCAACAGTAGGCGCAGACTGTCAACATGCAGCTTGGTTTGTCTAGACACGCGGACAGTCCTAATCTTGGCATGTCGATGGCACATCCGCCTGCCGTTGACTTTGCTAAAATAGTATCTAGTAGTATTGACTGTAAAAAATGATCATGGTGCATATGTTTAACATTAGCCAGCTGGTAGGTAGCTGTCCAGTGTGTAAACCTCACTCCCCTGGTCTCAAGAGGTGCACTAGCTCGCCTCCCATGTTGGCTGATGCCGGTCCAAATCCTGCTGAGAGTTGGTCGAGCAGGACCAGTTACAGTGGTCACATGACCCGAATGGGAGTGAGGTTAAGGGGGCGGAGTGTAATGGTAGTGAGCTGGTAGGTAGCTGTGCAGTATGTAAACCTCACTTCCCTAGCATCTAGAGGCTCACTAGCGACTGACGCTAGAGGTTGTAACATTTAGCCTCCTCGTTAGCGTGCTCACCTCCCATGACTCCGTTTAAAATCCGGCTTGGAGCAGACTTTACACATGCGTTGAACACTTCTGTATGGGCCCATGGTCAGAACAGTATATCTTGAGAGGCTGAGCGCAAAACCATGCATGAGACAGAACAGCATATTGAAAAAAAATATATATAAATATATATATAAAACTGTGAAAAGTTTAATTTTAGGTGTAGTATAATTTATAATTAGCTTTATATAAAAACAATTGAAGTCTGTGATAAAGTATGCCCTTATTTGGACAGCTAGGTAAGTGTGTGTGTGTGTGTGTGTGTGTGCGTGCGTGCGTGCGTGCGTGCGTGCGTGCGTGTGTCTTTGTGTCTACCCTTTTCTGCACACTCCCTCTGGGATCCAAGAGCCCATTTACACACCCTCTTCAAAAATAGCACACACATCAACATACACACACACATTATCACTCTCTGAATGTGTGTGTGGTGTGCATGGCTGCTTTAATACATGTGTCTATATGTGCACATATGCGTGTAGCTGCCCATCTGTTGTCATGATGAAGAAATACATTCTTGGTTAAAATGTTAATCCGATCTAACAGAATGTGTTTAAGTTTGTGTCCTGTCTGCATCTTGTATTGAACAGAGGCTCATTTATTTCTTAATACAGGATGGACGTTTCTTAAAGGTGATTTATGCAGTTCCAATTGCGATCGGTGATACTAGGGGTGCAAAAATGACACAATTCACTTGGACTGCCGTGCCATTATTTCATTTTTTTTTTCCCCATGCATTTCTACTCTTCTGGTATTATCGATCTCAAATAAGCCCCGGCCCTAAATGGCAGATTCTTACTGTACATGTCAGTCAAAGGGCTCTTACTACCTTTAGACTAGGGTATATTTTGTTTTTCCGAGTGCCATTATGTCTTGCTGACACTCGAGCACATCCATTTCAAAGAATACTCTTTTGACTGCGAGTCCAAATGGATCTGTACTATGACTGCTATGTGATACTCTTCAATCCTACTAGTCCAGCTAGTGATATGACTACATGTTCTTTTATTCTATTCTGAAACGCTTTTTCAAGCACATGTAAAAACACCCTTTTTCTTTATTGTTATCTATCTAAAATCCTTTTATAGCACTAAAAAAATCATTTTTCTTAGTCAAGGACTGACTTTTACACCTGCTGCTCAAATCTCTCTCTCTCTCTCTCTCTCTCTCTCTCTCTCTCTTTCTCACCCTCTCTTTCTTTCGGTGTCTGTTGCTCCAACCAAGATGGAACAGTGTGAATTAAAAACCGTGCAAACAAAGAAACACATTAAATCACATTTGGAGAGCTAAGAAATCGCAAACTTAATGAGGTACAGAAAGAATCATTCCTCGTGTGGAAATCCAATGGGAATACTGCAGGAATGTACACACACACACACACACACACACACACACACACATGCTCACATACGCACAATGATATGATAATGTGATAGTTCTCCTTCAAGGTCACACTCACCTCCATGTCTGTGAAGGGAAAAAATCATGAAATAACACGCTCGACGGTAACAATATGGAAATTAGGACCATTTGCTGCAATCGCCCTGTGCCTAGTTCAATATCAACATCGTGTTCCTATTAAAATGTAGCAGGGCTTGTGAAGTGCTTTTTATTCTTATGAATGACTGTGGAGGATATTTTGAACTGCTGCTATGTGGAGCTGTGTGATAACATGTTGATAACATGAAGAAATTAATGACACAATGGTTGTGAGCTGTAAAATACTGAAGTGCCCTTCGCAATGACAAATGTCGATTCCTGTTTCGATTTGACCTAAAACATCAAATTAGTGCCCTCTGCTAACACCGCCTGCAGATAATTGTTTGGATTTTAACAAAAGGCCAAATTAGAAAATTAGGCACTTTACAGACAAAATTACAGTATGTGACTTACAGTTTAGGGGTCACTTGTTAAATTAAATAGTTAATCCAAAAATGTATATTCTGTCATAACTGACTCACCCTCATGACATTCCAAACCTGTACAACTCTCATTAAGAACACAAAAAGAGGATGTTTTAATAAAGATCCCAGTTTATACATTAATACAAGGGCAGTTGATAAGTGACTCACTTATAAAGCTTAAAAAAAACAACCCAAAGTTATCATAAAAGTAATCCATGCAACTTATGCTTATATTCCAAGTCTCCTGAAGACCTACGGTAGGTTTTAGTGCAAAATTAGCGCTACAAAAATACAGTTTTATGACAACTGAATGGGTTTCATTTGTGAAAGTGGCCACTCTCTCCTTCAGTATCACACAATGAGAAACGACTCAAAAGAGAGGAGGCAATAAAATGACTCCGTCACACTCACTTTGGGGAACTGTTTTACGGGAATCAAAATCTTTTGTCCCAGTTTCATGTTCTTGTTGATGACCACATCGATGAACTTCTCATCCTCTTTGTCTTCGTCTTTCTGAATCTTTTCAATTTCTGGAGAGAAAGAGAGAGGGAGAGAGAGAGTCAGTCACATCTGACTTCATTATCAAGATATAATTAAAGGGCTAGCAAAAGTTTATCTCTCTGAATCTCGAGTTCAGATAAGTCGAGATAACAGCCCTGCCATTGTCCCGCTGTCATTTGCAAGAAGCGTATTTTGACTGTTCAGTGGACTGTGAAATAGCTTCCATTGGCCACGCTGTAATTTAATTGGATGTGCTTATGTTTGTATCTGGTAGACATTTGTCTGTGATTGGTGGATATTTCTGTCGGTGTGGCAAACATTGTCTGATTAGACATTAGAGTGTGTTAATGAGCTCTTCAAGCATGCACAGGAGTTCTTGTTGTTGTGGGACACAGAAGGGGGTGGGATATCAGTCAATTCATGAACATGTCTGTTTCTATGTGTATGTTTGTGTACTTGTCAATGCTTGTCTTTGATACATTACAACATAACATACAAAAACGAATGTTACATTTGAGTATTCTGGTGTAATATTAAGGATGCAAAATCTTTTCTAAGGATAATTTTTAAAGGAACAGTCCTCCCAAAATGAAAATTCTCTTCTCATTTACTCAACCTCATGCCATCCCAAATGTGTATGATTTGTTTTCTTTTGCAGAACACAAACAAAGACTTTTAGAAGAATGTTTAAGCTCTGTGGGTCCATACAACACAAGTGAATAGTGACTTGACTTGACATTCAAGCTCCAAAAAGAATAGAAAGTCTGCATAAAGGCAATCCATACTATTCCAGTGGTTAAATATGTCTTCTGAAGTGATGCAATCACTTTGTGGGAGAACCAGGTCAATATTTCAATTATGTTTTACTATAAAAATTTGCTTTCAGAATGTGAAAGTGAAAGTGGAGATTTATAGTGAAAAAGGACTTAAGTATTGACTTTCTCACCCACACCTATCATATCGCTTCTAAAAACATTGATTTAACCACTGGAGTCATATGGATTACTGTTGGAATGGATTTTATGCTGACTTCATGTGCTTTTTTGGCCACAAACTTTCACTTGTATTGAATGGACATACAGAACTGAGATGTTCTTCTAAAAATCTTTGTTTGTGTTCAGCAGAAGAAAGAAAGTTATACACATCTGGGATGGCATGAGGGGGAGTAAATGATGAGAGATTTTTCATTTTGGGTGAACTATCCCTTTGTACAAACTGTCTAAATGACAAAGAGCCCTGTTGTATTGCAATGTAATGCAGCATATTTGAGCCTAACAACTTAAACACTAACCTACATGACCTGCAGGCCAACTCAACTGCTCTTTTGGACTCGGAGATTACTGTAATTATTTGGCACACACCATTATTTTCATCATGGCTGGCTGGACCATGCATATTCAAATCACGACAGACTGGCTTAAGTGTCTTAATTTTGCATCAGCTGCCCCCACCAAAGCACAAATAATGGAAAAGCGCATTAAATATTCAAACGTAATAAGCATCAAAAGATGACAGAAAGTAACATAAAAGATCCTTTTCATATTTAAACTATTGCAAAGTGCTCCGGATTTAATTAAGTGTTAATGGCTAAGTTTGTTCTCATGTATGTCACAGGAATTTTCTAGAGGAACATGGGAAATTTTAACCAGCGTTGAAGATTGGTGCGAAATGAATTTTTAACTACGAAAGCCACAATGGGCTGTTGTGACGTCTCATCTCATGAGTTTTAATTAAGCCATGACGATGTTGCTAGGTAACCTTGGCCAGTTATGTTAGCACTTAATATTCATAAGTCAAGCTTTTGCCATGGTAGGTTTGGTACATTCCTGTATATTGTAAAAGGAGCACGTTCAACAGCACAGTGGTTAATTTCAAAATTGATATATGAAAATTTTTAACATTACACTCTTATTGCCTTTAGTCCAACCATAGTCTTTAGTATGACACTGACCGCGCACACAATCAGAATAAGCCTTGTCTGATTGGTCAATTTATCTACGAAGCTCACACGGCCATTTCTGCCATCTAAATGTGACTTGTCAACATTGTATTTCTAGTTGTAGAGCAGTACAGTGTCGGAGCTCAAGTGAAGGAGAAATGAAAGAGAAATAGACTAAAGAGAGAGAGACTTGCACTTTTCCATATAAAATTCATAAGCTGTCATGATTTGTGAGATTAGGGTTGACTCCCTCATAAGACTCTGGCAGAGGAGAGGAAGGCAAGAGAACAGCCCATTAACATTTCACTTCCTGCTACCCCAGAAAGTGGTAGAAAGTGGAGATTTACAATTACGCCTCAAAGAGAAACTCTGGAAGATGATGAGTGCTCAGGAATCCAGGAAGAGCTCATTCAATGAAGATGAAGGCCAGTTAAAGTTGATTTACAAGTTAATATAGAAGTCTTGTAGAGAAGAAAGACCTTTACATGGTTTAATACTCTTCTAAAGGAAGTTTACGTTTTCAGATGTAAAGTACAAGTAAACTATCTCATCATTCCAGTGGCACCTCCAGGATCTTTTTAATCGGGTGGCCAGAGGGTAAAAATATTAGGGTGGCACACCAAAAAGTGAGTTCCTGTAGCTCAACTGGTGGAGCATGGCACTAGCAATGCCAGGGTATTCCTTGAAAGCCCAGTAAGTTGCTTTGGATAAAAGCATCTGCTAAATTCATAACTATAAATTGTGTCATAAAGTGTAATAAAGCTAATAAAAAGTGCTTTCAAACATACCACGTTCCTTAGCCTGCTGTAATGAAGCTGTTTGAAGCTATCTAACCATAAGTACCCAATCGGTTATGAAGCTATTTATTTATTTAGAAGTAAATTAGCATTGTCTTTCAAAAGAGAGTTGCTTTAGTTTGGTTGTTGGATCCGACATGGGACTGCTGGAGAATTTCTGGCTCCATAAACAGGTCTAAAGAAATGGTCAAAGAGCAGAAACGAGGAGTACACCATTAATGGAAGCAAACAACATGAACATACAGGGGTTTGACTTATATCTGGCTTATATCTGGCAGTATATGAACATGTTTTATGAAGCAAAGAAAATCCTCTGAAACATGAGATATTTCAAGAATGCAAAACATTGTTTAAGTTACCATGACACGCCATTCTGAGCACACATTACTTCCGTAACCTGTTGTATTTTTTTGCGAAATCAGACATGCAATGAGATAAAACTGTAAATCAAGAATTGATTGTATCCATCAGGAATTGATTGTATCATGAAAAGTGCCAATATAGAGCCAGGTGGTTGAAGGGGAGGGGTTGAAAATGAAAAAGGATTTGTGATGTCAGTCAAAAGGAAAGTTGTTTTAGAGGCGGACCATTTTGTACTTTTTGAATACAAACTTTTTTTTATCATTAGGAATAACGAGCACCAATAAACTGTTCACAATGAGACCATTTAAAAAGTAAATAGGGTTCAATTTGAATTCAGGTTGACTAATTGAAACTGGTGCTGCTTGTGAAATAATTTGCACAGGCTCAGAGCAGTTGATTACCAAGAAGATAATGGGATTGGGGGGAAAAAAATCCCCCAGACAGGTGTCTTCCAAGTCGGCAGAAAAATAAAAAGGAAAACAGCAACAAAAGCACCCAACGGTTTCAAAGGGCTAAGTACAGACACACTTCTCAAGACAAAAGACGTGTCAAACATCCAAACTAATACTGGCCATACTTGACAAAGCAGCTGACAAATGTTGAACAATTCACTCTTAAGTACATCGCATTTATTTCTTTCCCCCTTCATTCTTTTTGGCATTCTTGTTTTTATTTTTTATTTGTGTAATCTTGCCCCATAGAGAAGAAAAAAGAACGTGCGCAAAATGCAAAATAAAATAAATAAAATGATGGAAAACACTGTCAAAGTGCAGAGCATTTGCACATTACAACCTGAAAATTACATATGCTGAATTCAGCCAGTGTTGCATAAATACAAGCTTGAACTTAAGAAGACAGCCAAAGAAGAATCCTGCTTAACAAAAAATAAAATAAGCTGTTATGGGTCAGAATGGGCAAGGAGGAGGCGGGAACCGGCAGAGTAGTCAACTAAACTTTTTATGACATAAATCAACTGAAACGTAGCATAAAACACACAGACACGCACACACAGAGCGGCCACATGTGTGTCTCTCTCTCTCTCAAACTGGTGCCTCCGGCTCATCTTTATCCCCCTCCCGGCTGATTAGAACAATTCAGGACTGGGCGTGCGTCCTCACGGCCCGACCACACCCTCCTCCTCTTCACATGCCTCCACCACCCGACTCAGTCCTGGGAAACCTCCGGCATGACGTAACCCCCCCCCCCGGAGGGGAGGTGTTGCCCTTCCAGCTGTCCTTCTACCGGTAGGTCTTTCCCACCACTCATGAGCAATGGGAGAGACGAGTGGAGGGAGTGGGGAGAGGGAAAGAGCGAGGGGAGAGACAGAGAGAGAGGAGAGAGAAAAAAACTTGCTCGCTGGTCCCCGGACGCGCAGTCGCCTGGTCCTCAGCCACTCCTCTGCCCTCTGTTGGATGACAGCCACTCCTCCCCTGGAGGACGGCAGCGAGTCCTCCGACACCTGGTGGACGGAACGGCTCCTCCCCTTCCTGGTGGATGCAGCAGCTCCTCCGATTCCCGACGGCCAGCACCAACTCCTTTGTCCCCTGGCGGACGGCAGTGGCAAAGACTCCATGACAGTGCATCCCTCCTCCCTCGCAGATTTCGGCACAAATGTAATGGGTAAGAATGGGCAAGGAGGAGGCGGAAACTGGCTAAGCAGTCAACATAAACTTTAATTGCATAACTGAACTTAAACATAACATAAAACACAGACTGAGGGGCCAGTGTATAGCAGATATTACACTTGTTCTATGGTATCTTTTGAAAGCATTTAATAAAACGAGGTACAATAGCTCCAATCCTGCAAATAAAACTCTCCCCGAAGGAAGGTCATTCAGCTGCTCTATCATGAAAAGGCGGGCTCCCTCAAGATAATACGCATGACATAGTGGATGGAAACATGCAAAGATTTGTATTTCGTTTTTACTAAGATTTTAGAAATGCACTTTAAAAATGCAAAACATTACAATGGAAACACAGCTACCTCTAAGACAGAGATGGTCCCACTGAGAATTCGGCAAGAGCAAGTTGAAAGTTTTGCGCTGAAATCGCTCTGTACTTAACGAAATTCTAATCACAGACCCCAGTGGCTGAAACTGGAAGTGCTGTTGAAATTATAGGACCATGTGACCTCCAGTTTCCATGTAAATTGTTGAGGAATGCATAGTTTATTAACTCTACCACTTAACCCAAACCCCAAACCTAAATCTAACTAACAGTGAAAATGCAACCTCTGAATCACGCTTTCACATAGTTTATGTGAACGTGATTATTTCCTGATTCCCATGAGACAAGAACCTGTTTCTCGTAGGTTGCTATCAGTAGCACTAGAGATAAATTGATCACTTGAATTGATGCAAAAATGTCTGATGGTGGATGGTGCTTGTAGGCAATTTGGCTGAAAAGTGTGATTTCAGTGTACATGAACTTTCGGAAGCAACATGATGATTTCCCATGTGATCATGTTGTTTTAACGCAAGATCGTGTCCTGTGGAAGTTCAGTTTCAAACTTGTTTTTTTGATTGTTTATAGTGCAGGCTTGACATGGAAAACACCTTTAGAGGGCAAAATCTTATTCTAAAACCCATAGACAAAGCTTGCTAAGCTCCACATTGATATTGGCTGAAAGTAGCACGCAGAATATCTTTTGGGTAGCTATTGATTTCCATATATTCCTGTAGTCACCGGTTACTCCGTTTTTGCTCTCGGTCAGGCTCGCAAATTCCCGGCATAACAGATTGGCAGCCGAAAATAAAAAATAAGATGCGTGTTGTGCAACACTTTATAGCAGTTTTTCAAGAGTGGGCCACCATGACAGACTGCAAATCGATATGTGCAGCTGCCCGCTGTCATCGGCCTATGTCACCCTCCCCACATTTCATTCCTGTGGTCTTCCCTTCAAAGTCGGCCCTGCTCAATGCTGAGAAAGGAAGAAAAATGGCTATAGATTTCAATGACAACCAACAAATTTATTTTTTTTATTCGGGAAAAGCATGGTGTGGTGTGATGTTTTGAAGCTGCAGACTAGAGTGACAGAGAGCGTGCCCTCCGAGACTAAGGTTGAGCACCATTCAGAAATGAATTCCATTTGAATGCCATTTCATGCATTTAATTAAATTGTAGTAAACAATTGTGATTCAAATTTGGTAAATTCTATAACGTTTTTAACATATACATTTTGGGATTTTGCCCCACCCTAATACTCACACGCATTCTTGCCATTCGTTTGTTCCACTTTTCATGTGGCACTATTTGAGAAAGGCTTCTGATTCAATGCAATCTTCAGGGCATTATTTTGTGTCATAATCTCGGCTATCTCGCCAGTGCCACATTTCTAAAATTGGCGATTGGACTGTAAACTAAATGAATGCAGGGCAGAAGGAAATATATTTCTTCATTATGAGGCAATTCTTTCTACAAGGAAGGCTGTAATGAAAAGCAGATAAATCACAATGTTGACAGTGGCGTGACGGGTGGTCTCACTCTCAAACACACACACACACACACACACACGCAGATCTGCTTTCTATGATATCAGATATTTCTGCTGCTGCTTTCTAATAAATATATACTGTTGTGAATTTGTTTGCATAAATACAGTCCATCCTAAGATAATGCAGTGTTTTGGAGTATATATGCGGCTGGGTTGGGTGACAGTCTTATATGAGTAAATGGTTTGAATCATTCTATAATGAGGTAAGAGTGTAGAGTATATCACACCATCAATTTTTTTTTAATATTTAAAAAAAATTGCAGGAAATTAACCCTTCAAGATAAACATCAGTGACAGTGGAACCGCCTCCATTATCCAAGAAAATTCATAAACATCCATAATAACCTGTAAACACAGAGTGGAAATATTATTTAATTGCCATAACAGCCAGCATGCCATGTAATTTATCTGTGCCTAAAAATACTGTACATGTGTGCACAAATCCATGTGATATTGTTTACCATAATCTCTGCATTAAACTAACAAGCCCTGCCAATACTCCTCTTCGATGTCTCAAACTCTCTAACAAATAGCAACAGCCTTTACTGTACTGATTAAGCATTGTGTTCCAGCTCTATCAGGTCATATTGGCATGATAGAATATTGCTGAAAGTATACAGAGGTTTGGGTCCCACTGTATATTAGGTGTATTTAACTAACATTAAAATACATACAATACAATGTATTTGTTGTGTAACCACATATTGTTCTGCAAAATTCTCTTGTTCTGTTACTGAGGTTGAGGTATGGGTAAGTTTAGGAGCAGAGTTAGGGGTAGGGGTTAGGTTACAGTTTAGGGGAAGGGTTGGGAAAGGGTTAGCTTTAGAGGTAAGGTTAACAGTGTAGTTACAGATGCAATTAAATTCAGGTACTTTAAATGTAAGTTCAATGCAACAACATGTATGTACATGATAAGTACATTCTATAACATGCTTAAGTACATAGTAGTTAAAGACACCTAATAAAAAGTGAGTCCAAGGTTTGTATTTTACATCATACTATGTATAGACAACGTGAACTCATGAATATTCGTATGCAAAGTGTGGTTTTAGCACACGTGCATTTGCTGATATTTGCATTGATACTGAAACATACAATACTGACATACAAATATGTACATCATTTTACATATGAACAACATTAGAGATGTACAAATATTTATGAATCCTTACTGAATCTATGAATATATAATTCATGAAATTAATTGGTTGATTTTATTGTATTTAGAACCAATGAAACTAATTAAATGTTCAATACCGTCACATTTATTTAACACAGTTGACACTGTGTTAAATAAAGCTGTAAATACATAAAACTTTGACATTCAGAACTATTAATCCGTCCAAATTGTAGGTTTCAGCTTCTGTCCAAACCTACAAAAATGTGTATTTAAATGCTACATAAGACTAGATATGACTAATAATGAGATCAGGCTGACATAGATTTATAAACATTTTATGGATACATCATAGAGTCTTTATAAGTGTGCTGTATCCTATGATGGTTAATGATCTGGGCTTGTAACCAAAAGGTTGCAGGTTAAAACCCACAAGGGCTGATCACTGAGCTATTACCAGAGGCTATTTTGATGAAATACATCAGCTGTATTAGTTATTTTTGGTATATATAGCCACACTGGAAGAAACCTCAACTCAATAAACTCAATAACCTGAGATCTATAGTGGGAAGTTCTTTAGGAAAGTCTTGCTGTATTTTCATAGATATCTTTTTCCTGCTGTGTGGGCTAGCACATTAAAATGTATGGCATGTCTGGAGCACTGGGATGTCATTAAGCGGGGTCAGGCTGCCCTTTTATGCTAACCACTTAATGGGTTTGTACAGTAGTGTACTCTAAATGATAAATGCACTCAACTGTATCGTTGGCAGAAGAGATTACTAAAGAATGTTTAGGGAAATCCTGAATGGTGAACACAGTTCTAGAACAGCTGTTCTGTGTGTTTACAGATCTGGTATTCTTTATATAATTATGATGTCATAATGTGTGCCAATACTCTTCATTTTAATGCATTCATAATGATAAAGAATTCTAGAAATCTTTGCCATTAGCATTTAGCAGTTCATATCATTATTTTGAGAATGATTTATCATTATGATGTAGTAAGGTGGGACAACACTCTCCACATTTTGACATTATATTTAAATAATTCTAAAATTATTTATCATTAATATTTATAAGATAGAAGTTAGTATAAATTGTTTAATAATTATATATCATTAGTATTTAGTAGTTGGAAGTTAGTATCATAAGTTCAACAATTCTTTATTAGTAGTATTTAGTAGTTAGTATTTAGTATCATTAGTTAAAGAATTCTTCATCAATAGTGTTTAGTAGTTTGATTTAGTATCATTTGATCAATTATTTTTATCATATGTATTAAGTAGTTATCATTTAATATAATTTCAAGAATTCTTTATAATGAATATTTAGTGGTTAGTATTTTGTATCATTAGTTTAATCATTCTTTATCATAAGTAGGGGTGTGCAGCGAAGCCATTATATGTATTTGTATCTGTTACTATGACCAAATTATCTATATCTGTATTGAGATATAACCAGATGTGGGCGTGGCTTAAACCGGAAGTGCGCCAAACTAAAATGTAACTCTCTTACATTTAGGCTATAGCTTCTGTATATAAAATATGCCTTGGATAGGCCTATTTAAATATTATTATTATTATTTTCATTGTTATTATTTAATAATATTATTGATATATTCTCACCAGTTGAATATGTAGGCTACATAAACTGTGGAATGTGTTTTCTCCAGGTATTTCAGATATTAATATCTGCTAAAACGGAATTTTTGTTTATGTCTGTGCAGTGTGCAAGTATAACAATGTTATTCTGGAGGCATGATAAGTAAAGCAATTGTAAAATGTAAAGCACACATTTTGCATAAATACAAATACGAATATTAAAATAAATAAAAAGAAAAAATGTAACCTACAAACTGAAAGCACCGTAAATCTCTATCAGAATGTTTTATGATACACTTGAGGCAAATTTTGTGTTCACATATTTTTGTGGAGGACATAATCAATAAGTTAAATAACATGTGCAGAATTAGTGAAATGCATTGGAATACATTGCAAGATCAAGCCTGAATATTCTGAATAGATTTACACTCTATGAAGTATTTAAACCTCTTATTACTTAATCGGTAATGTGTATATAAATTTGATCAACTTACAGTCGAGCTCCGCTACAGAATAATCACTTCTTTGGTGAGGAAGTCAACAGCGCTCAGGTTGGTTTATAAATCCTAATGTGTGAATGTGTGAATGGTGGTTCACATTTGGTGTTAATGTGTTACAGATCAGACATTTCAAACAGACATTTCAAAAAGTGGAAAATGTGTGTGATAGAGTTAATACTCTTGAGTCCTGTCGAGCTTAGATTTCTAAGACGCACACAATTAGAACAGAATTCGGGAATTGATCTTGAATTCTGAACTTGAAATCACATTGTGCACATTTTTATTCATAGTTTACACTGTAATAATATTGGCTTCACAGACTCATAATGGCTTAATAATTTAAGATATTGCTTTATACCTGTGCTCGATGGATGATTGTTCTTCCAAAAAAAAATTCTGTTATTCAGATTAATTCGTTATTCGATTTGAAGTCATTATTTATGTCTTTCCGAATAAGGTCTTCGGCTTCGGGCACATCCCTAATCATAAGTATTTAGTATCACTTGTTCAATAATTCTCTATTATCAGTATTTAGTAGCAAGCAGTTAGTATCATTGGTTTAATAATTCTTTATCATTAGTACTTAGATGTTAGAAGTATCGTTAGCTCATTAATTATTTATCATTAATATTTAGTTTTTAGAAGTATCATAAGCTCATTAATTATTTATCATTAGTATTTATTTTTTAGAAGTATCATTAGCTCATTAATTATTTATCATTAGTATTTAGTAGTTAGTGTTAAGTATCACCTGTTCAATAATTCTTTAGTACTAGTATTTAGTAGTTAGTACTTAGTATAATTATTTCAAGAATTCTTCATGTTTAGTGTTTGGTAGTTAGTATTTAGTCTACTTACATTTCATGAATGAGGCCCAATGACAGCATTGGCATAATCTCTATGGACACACTTTATAGAGGTTATTTAGGTCTATTTTGTCCCCTTTTCACATCTTCTATCACCTTGTGAACAATTAGAGTGCAGCATATTAGCATTGACCTTGTGTGACTTGCATTTCTAGTCCGATCTTCAGTCAGCACTTTGGCAAGATTAAGCCCTGTGTCTTTAGCGCCAGAAAAACATCCCATTCAAAGACCAAATAAAGAGGCCAAGGGAAAAGTCTGAAACACTCGGCTCCGTAATCTCGCTTTCACACTGCGTCCCGGGTCAGCACTGCTCAGCAGAACATAACTGAACACGTAAAAGACTCGCCAAAACCCTGTTTGTCCTCTGAAGGTTATTAACGCCTCCAAAAAAATAAAAATAAAAAATCTGTGAAAGCTCCGCCTGTGACTCTTAAGAGATGACAGGAATCGGACTTGTTAATAAGATGGAATGTGAGACAATGGTGTCTGTGGAATATGAGAAATGCAAATTATTTGGAACACAAACATTAACACGCCATTCGCTCATGAATATTATAATGCCGCAGGCGTTTGGTTGCACAATTATCCACCATTATAATGTATTTTCATTAGGGAGAATTTGCTCTTTACACTCTCAAAGAGACCAAAAAGCAGGACGAGGAATTCACAAGCAACTCAAAAACAAATTTGTGTGCCTAATAATACTCTTTCATTTGATTTATGAATCACCTGTGTTAATCAACAAAAATGTGTTAAATGTCTCATTTAATGCACTAATTGCATTCATTGTAGTAAAGCCAAACTTCTCAACACACATTAGAAAAAAAAGGAAATTACATTTGACTATAAAATTTGGTAATATGATTTAGATTACAGACTGCTGGCAAATATACACCCTTGTTTCATGTAGTTACAGAGTAAGTACAACATCTGCGGGCTGTAATTTAAAGTGGAACTTGTTAAACCTGTATTCCCCAAACTTTGCATATTGTTCCCTTACACCTACACATAAGTAATTTACAGGTACACTATTATTACAAAAAGGTACGCTGTAAATTCGGTGTTCCCTATCTGTCACTCAATCGACGTTGTGTCGATGTAGTGACACTAGGGGTCGCTCTTGAGAGCCCCAAACACCTCTGATCTTTGAGAAAATGCCAATGCGAATTGGCGAGTAGAATCTGCATGCCACTCCCCCAGACATACGGGTATAAAAGGAGCTGGCTTGCAACCACTCATTCAGATTTTTTCTTCAGAGTCGATATAAGGCGGTTGCAGTGCACCTGTGCCCGCAAAACACCGCCACCTGCCGGAATTGCACGGCATTCCCCTCCAGGGCCTGTAGGACTACGTCGTCTCTCTCAACCAATGCTTACAGTGCTGCTGAACAGGCCACCACCTCCCTGCATGCCATGGCCCTCCTGCAAGTACACCTGGCCAAGGCACTGAAAGAGCTGCACGATGGGTAGTCCTGATCTCTATGTGATGCTGGAGCTGCACTCGTCGACCGCCCACGCCCTCAGGGCACTCAGGCAGGTGATGTCTACCTTGGTGTTCCAGAAGCGCCAACTATGGCTGAATCTGGTCAAGTGAGGGATGGCAACAAGGTTCGTTTCCTAAAAGCGGCCATTCCCCAGAGTGGCCTATTCGGCGACACCATCGAGGACTTCGCCCAGCAGTTTTCAGCGGTGAAAAAGCCGACGTGGGACTCTGTGGGATAATACTCTTTGGAGAGAACTCAGAGAGAAAAGGCCGCAGTTGGTGTGGCCTGCTCCCATGTAAGTTAAGTCGCATCCCCCCTTAGGGATATGGGGAACTACATGACGTCTTTTAGGGCGTTGGGGGAGGGTATGTGCAGTCTGATGCACCTGCCATTATGCACGCAGCAGCTTGCTTGCACCTGCATCGGCAGTTCACGTAACACGGTTCAGCAGTTGTGCCATTTTTCTATAGAGACCCCTAGTGTCACTACATCGTCAAAATGTTGAGTGAGTGACAGATAGGGAATGTCTTAGTTGCTGTCGTAACCTCAATTTCCAGATGGAGGGAACGAGATGTTGTGTCCCTATTGCCACAATGCTGTACTACTAGCACAAAACCTGAATAAGTGATTGCGAGCCAGCTCCTTTTATACCAAATATGCAAATTCCACTCACCAATTCGCATTGGCCTTTTCTCAAAGATAAGAGGTGTTTGGGGCTCCCAAGAGCGGCCCCTAGTGTCACTACATCGACACAACATCTCGTTCCCTCCATCAGGAAACGGAGGTTACGACAGTAACCAAGACATACTTATGCTGTAAATTGCGGGCTGTAATCTAAAACATTACCAAAAATTCAATTTGAGAAATAAAAGTTTTTTTTGTTTATTTGTTTTTTGAGTAATGAGAATGGCTTAATTGTCATGAAAATTAGTCACAGTGCAAAAAAACAAAATGTCCCTAAAATAGGCTTCATTTCATTCAAGCAAATGAAAAAAAAAGTTTATTTTAATTTCATTATCATTTCAATCACACCCATCAAGCTTTCCAGTTAACTAAACATTATATATTTTCAAAAAGCAAGACATAAGAAATGTTTTCCAAAAACTTTTTTGCCGTGTTTGATAATCAAGGCCAAAGTTCAGAGTACATCTCTCTTTCTAGTGCAAGATTTGTGTGTGTGTGTGTGTGTGTGTGTGTGTGTGTGTGTGTGTGTGTGTGTTATATAAGAAAAAAGAATTCCCCATGTATTATTTAAGTCAGACTCTTAATCAAATATTCCCTTTTCTGCAACAAAACAGACACAGAGAGACAGAGAACTTGATTCATGCACAAGACATACACTCCCACAGGCAGGGGTGGAAAGAGTATTGAAAAATAATACTCAAGTAAAAGTACTGTTACTTCTTTAAAAAAAAATTGTTTGAGTAGAGTAAAAGAGTAGTAAACATACTTAAAAGTACTCATGAGTAGTGAGCATTGAGTAGAGTGGCAAAAGCTCTGCCCCTTTATAATAAAAACTCTATGCTGCAATTTAAAAATGTAGCACACATACCATAATTTACGTTTCCTTTTATGGCTGTTTGCCAGAAAAATAGGTATTTTATAGGTGTTTGTAATTCACAACTTTTAAAATACATCACTTATCTATGATATTGTAAACACTACATGAATCTGATTTAAAAAAAAAAAAGTTATTTTCAATATCATAATGTATGAAACAATTACAATAAAATCAGTTTATGTGTAGGGTCTAAATTTTCTTATACTTATTGTTGTGCATAAAACATGTTCAAAACAATGCAAGGAATGCAAAAAAACAAAACACTAAAAAAGCAGGGTCACTTGGCATGTCATGTCCCGCACAATAGAGGTGTTAGAGCAGTTGTTTGGTACAGGGGCCACATTAGACTTTAAAGGAATAATTCACACAAAATCTTCTTTCATCATTTAGTCACCCTCATGCCATCCCAGATGTGTATGACTTTCTTCTGCAGAACACAAATTAAGATTTTTATAAGAATATTTCAGTTTTCATATTTTTTTGGTCCATAAAATGCAAGTGAATGGGTGCCAAATTTTTGAAGCTCCAAAAATCATAAATCAGCATAAAAGCAACCTAATCCATGTGACCCCAGTGGTTAAATCCATGTCTTCAGAAGTGATATGATAGGCTGGGAGAGAGACAGATCAATCTTTAAGTACATTTTTACTATAAATTGCTCAATAAATCTGTTAATTAATCTGTTAGTCAAACAAATTATATCAGGGAGTCGGTATTATTAATATATATATATATATATATATATATATATATATATATATATATATATATATATATATATATATATATATATATATATATTATTAAAAGAAATATTATTAAAAATGTCACTGTTTTGTTCTTCTACATGAATACTTTTAAAGCAACTCAAGTTATTCAGCCAAAAGTAGTGAGTGGTTTTCTCGTTTCTTTGTTTTTGTTGTTTGATTAATTGTTATTGTTGACAAATTTGATTAATCAATTTGATTACATGTTCACTTCAAGTCCAACATTTTGATGCAAATACGCTTTGTCCCACTGTTTACGTTCACTTTAGACCAAACCGACTGCATTTACAATAATGCCTCACCAAGATGGGCATTGGTGGAATTATAAAGTGTATTTGGTCATTTAGGCATTAGCGCACAAACATTAGCCGCCTGTCAATCAAACAGCACGCAGTTACAGACGTCAGGAAATAAATAGTCAATCTTTTATATTTTATCTAGATCAACCAACCAGCGGTTGTCTTACTATCGCGATCGATGTAATGAACACCCCTCTTCTAGATGAAGATCATAGGCTAAATATAGAAAACTACTCAAAACTTTGATCGAGGACATCTCTCTTTTTTTTTTTCAGATAAACATCAAGATTGTTTTATCGCCCAGCCCTATTGATAACATTGAATTAATCTCTCACATCAACCCAATAATCTCTCAGTGATAAATAGATAATTTACAGGCTACATTATAGACACACAGAATCTAGTAAGCAGAAATACGAAATTAATCTCGATATGTTTCTTCACATTAGAGGCAGGATTAATGCTGATATCTGGCTTGAGCAAGTTAAACTCACATGACACAGTCAAGCAATTGGCCTTTTTCACAGCGAAAATCTCTTTCAGGTGCGGCCGAGATGTTCAGGTGTTGAGCTGTGTTTGAGGCATCCTCCACATCCGTAACAGTTGGCACCAGATCTGCAGCTGCCGTTCCAGTTTTTTACATGTGATTTGATTTGACGGGAGACACGAGACTCTCCCTAACCAATCATGTTGATAGATAAAAATAAAATCAGGACAGGGAAGTAGTAAACACAGACGCTGGGAAAATAGTGCATTAAAAGTACAGTTACAGCACTTAAAATGTACTCAAGTAGAAGTAAAAGTATACAATTTCAAAACTACTTAAGTACAATTTCTGGGGAAAACTACTTAATTACAGTAATGTGAGTATTAGTAATTTGTTATTTTACACCCCTGCCCTTAGGCGCACACACTTGTCAGGAACTATCCAAACTTTATTACCTCACTAACTGCATTTGTATGTGTGTGTGTGTGTGTGTGTGTGTGTGTGTCCATGCGTGTGTGTGTGTGTGTGTGTGTGTGTGTGTGTCATGTTCTCTGTTGTCTTTTGTTTTGTGCTTTTATGTTGAAGTTTCCTGTTTGGTTTTTGTAGTCCTTTGTAGTTGTCATGTTCTCTGTTGTCTTTTGTTTTGTGCTTTTATGTTGAAGTTTCCTGTTTGGTTTTTGTAGTCCTTTTGTAGTTGTCATGTTCTCTGTTGTCTTTTTTGTGCTTTTATGTTGAAGTTTCCTGTTTAGTTCCTGTTTGGTTTTTGTAGTCCTTTGTAGTTCTGTTTTTTTGATTGGTTTTCCCCTCATTGGTTCAATTTCCCTGATTGTTTCCCCAGGTGTTCCTTGTTTCCCCTTGTGTATTTAAGCCCTTGTTTCCCTCCTGTTTTTGTCAGTTATTTCATGTTTTTGTTTTGCGTTTCTTGCTCTGTGGATTTCGTTATTTCTGGTGTTCCAGTTTTTATTCTAATAAAGCTGCTTATAGATCCTCATCTGTTTCTGGACGTGACAGTGTGACTGTTAAAAACACAGGTGGAGATACAGACGGAAAGAGTGGGGAGACAAAGACAGATCCAGATGACATAGGGCATCTGTTCTGCTCTCCTCCAGATGTTTGCCTCTTCTGTCTTGTCAAATCATATTCCAGAATTCTTTATATTTTTTAATAGCTTGCAAAGAAAAAAAATCCTTCAGCATTTTTTCTCTATAGCTCTTTTCCTATCGATCTTCAAAGGTGGACTGTGCACCGTATTGCAGCTATTAGCAACCCTTTTCTCGATTAGCTGATCAAGAAAACAAAACATTTACTCAAAAGTATGCAGTGGCCCCAAAAAGTATTTGGACTCTTCAGCCACACTTAGAAACTCATGAATGTCATTGCATTATAAGTAAATGCAAATCTGAAAATAAATGATGCTAGAGAGCTTTTCTCAAAACTACTTTTCTAAAGCATTTTTGCAATGACTTTAAACCAGCTGGTCAAGGTGATTTTTAGTGGATGTATTAAGTCAGTTCACAGAGTTGTAATTCATTCCATTAACTATGGGAATGTTTCACTAACAGTTGACAACCATTCAAGTTTTGAATATTTTTATCCATTGCTTTATCTTTTTAGTGAAATATTTCACTTGAAAAGTGTAATTATGCTATTTTTCTTTAAAATAAATGGCACTTTCATACATGTTTCATTATGCTGAAAGTGTCCAAATACTTTTTGGGACCACTCTACATACCCTGGAAGAGAGAGAATGTACTATCCTGAATCATTGAGGTCAAAAGTCAGGTTTGGGTTAGGGTGTATACATGTAGTTTCTTATTTAAAAGGGCTTAGTAACTTCCTGGTTGAAAACTGAAATTGTCCAACATCGGTTACTTAAGCATATGGTGACCTTCAAAGGTCAGAGTGGGATTAAGAGGTAATTGTTGCCAGACTGCACAAAATAAGTATAATATTAGGCAGAATATTTCCAGTTTGTGCAAGTATAAATCTCTAATTGGAGGGTTTGCATCTCTTGTCTGGCAACTCTAAGCATGTTAAATGCTTGTGGAGGAGTGTTAGTTCCCAATGATAGATAATTGAAATATCCAATGAAAAAAACTATTTTAGGATAAATGAGCCACAGGCCAGATTAAACCATGTGAAGGGCCGGATCCTGGCCATAAATTGCCCATGTTTGGTCTAAATGTGAAATGAAGGAGACAGCAGAAAGTTCTGGATGCGCAACTGCAATCCAAGAGTTCATAATCTTCTGTTACAAATCAAATTTCATACTCTCCCGTTCATCATCTCAGAAACTGGAACCTTTGTTGGAGAAAGACTAAAGTGGAAGTAAAACTCCAACTTTCCCGGTGGGTCGACGTACTTTGGGGCCAATCAGGGGAGGACTGGCCATCGGCAGAAAGGAGCGGGCCGGTGGGTCAGCTGTGAAACGGGCCCAATGGGCTGCGATAAGCTAAAATGAGCCGCCGCGTTATGCAGAATGGACCACAAAACAGAGTTCATTCTTTTGGGCCAGTTGCTATGTAAAATCCCGGGCCGATTTCTCTTCCCAGTCCATCCCTGTAGGCAACATGGCTCATCAAACGAACGAGAGCAACAGGATGCTCAGCCTTCCAGAGATGTGCATTTGCGCTCAAAGACAGCTGGACGGAGCACAACAAAGTACAGGGATCTCGAGACAGGGTTTTCAAATTGACACAGCATCCAAAAAAAACAGCATTTATACTAGACACGCTAAAAAAAAATAGTGAAAAGCAATGCAACCAAAAGCGTCTGTCTGACATAGTCTTACATAGACCAACCAAAATAGTGTTATTTAATGATATGGAAATAAAACAAACAACATTTTTACTTTTTTGTATTGTAGAAATGATTAACTTGTCTGCAGCCACAAATATATACATTTGATTTAATGTATTTGAATTATAATATTTATTATGTATTATATTTATAACTGTTTTAATTATTATATGTTCAATAATTTTTATTTGGGGGCCATTCTCAGTAAATATACACTACCGTTCAAAAGTTTGGGGTCACCCAAACAATTTTGTGTTTTCCTGAAAAGTCACACTTATTCACCACCATACGTTGTGAAATGAATAGAAAATAGAGTCAAGACATTGACAAGGTTAGAAATAATGATTTGTATTTGAAATAAGATTTTTTTTACATCAAACTTTGCTTTCGTCAAAGAATCCTCCATTTGCAGCAATTACAGCATTGCAGACCTTTGGCATTCTAGCTGTTAATTTGTTGAGGTAATCTGGAGAAATTGCACCCCACGCTTCCAGAAGCAGCTCCCACAAGTTGGATTGGTTGGATGGGCACTTCTTGCGTACCATACGGTCAAGCTGCTCCCACAACAGCTCAATGGGGTTCAGATCTGGTGACTGCGCTGGCCACTCCATTACCGATAGAATACCAGCTGCCTGCTTCTGCTCTAAATAGTTCTTGCACAATTTGGAGGTGTGTTTAGGGTCATTGTCCTGTTGTAGGATGAAATTGGCTCCAATCAAGCGCTGTCCACTGGGTATGGCATGGCGTTGCAAAATGGAGTGATATCCTTCCTTATTCAGAATCCCTTTTACCCTGTACAAATCTCCCACCTTACCAGCACCAAAGCAACCCCAGACCATTATATTACCTCCACCATGCTTAACAGATGGCGTCAGGCATTCTTCCAGCATCTTTTCATTTGTTCTGCGTCTCACAAACGTTCTTCTTTGTGATCCAAACACCTCAAACTTGGATTCATCTGTCCACAACACTTTTTTCCAGTCTTCCTCTGTCCAATGTCTGTGTTCTTTTGCCCATCTTAATCTTTTTCTTTTATTGGCCAGTCTCAGATATGGCTTTTTCTTTGCCACTCTGCCCTGAAGCCCAGAATCCCGCAGCCGCCTCTTCACTGTACATGTTGACACTGGTGTTTTGCGGGTACTATTTAATGAAGATGCCAGTTGGGGACCTGTGAGGCGTCTGTTTCTCAAACTAGAGACTCTAATGTACTTATCTTCTTGCTCAGTTGTGCAACGCGGCCTCCCACTTCTTTTTCTACTCTGGTTAGAGCCTGTTTGTGCTGTCCTCTGAAGGGAGTAGTACACACCGTTGTAGGAAATCTTCAATTTCTTAGCAATGTCTCGCATGGAATAGCCTTCATTTCTAAGGACAAGAATAGACTGTCGAGTTTCAGATGAAAGTTCTCTTTTTCTGGCCATTTTGAGCGTTTAATTGACCCCACAAATGTGATGCTCCAGAAACTCAATCTGCTCAAAGGAAGGTCAGTTTTGTAGCTTCTGTAACGACCTAAACTGTTTTCAGATGTGTGAACATGATTGCACAAGGGTTTTCTAATCATCAATTAGCCTTCTGAGCCAATGAGCAAACACATTGTACCATTAGAACACTGGAGTGATAGTTGCTGGAAATGGGCCTCTATACACCTATGTACATATTGCACCAAAAACCAGACATTTGCAGCTAGAATAGTCATTTACCACATTAGCAATGTATAGAGTGTATTTCTTCAAAGTTAAGACTAGTTTAAAGTTGTCTTCATTGAAAAGTACAGTGCTTTTCCTTCAAAAATAAGGACATTTCAATGTGACCCCAAACTTTTGAACGGTAGTGTATATATATATATATATATACACTACCGTTCAAAAGTTTATATATATATATATATATATATATATATATATATATATATAGAATTATTTTACAAAGGGTTGATACAAAATGGTTTGTGTAGGACAAAACAGATGCAAAAGTCAGACAGCTCTCTAAAAGGAACGCCACTGCCTTCTCAAAACAGCTGTCAGCCTCTCGCCCTCTTTTATTTCACACTTCTTTATTGCACACTTTCTCCACATACTTTTCTGAGGGTAGACAGAATTCTGTTTGGTTGTCAACATGATACAGTAAACACTCAAAGCGGTAAATACAATCCAAAACATCTCAGCGCTTGTACAAGCTTTATCTTTTATAGCACCAGTATCTATCAGTGATATGCTAAAAAAATGTTAAAGAAAAGTGGCGCTCCAAGTTTGTTGTTTAAAAATAAGAACTAACTGTATAAACAGAGATATGTTTGTCTTGGATCCAGTAAATATATCTAAATGTTCTAAAAGCAAGATACTGAATACTGAAAATATTGTAAAGTCTGTGCTTTAATCTAAAAATGTGCTTCATGTGGTAACATCAAAATTAACTGGTTTCATTCAAGTCAAATATTATTTATAATTAATAAACCAAATTGACTTAATATGTATTTTGTCTTGTTTCCAGTAAAAATATATAAACATTTTAAAAAATATATATAAATGTACACTGAAAATATAAAAGAATGAGCCTAAAAATTTTCTTTAATTTAAAAATGTCTTTCATGTGTTCAAATCTCAATTAAATGTATCTGGTTTTGAGGATTTTTAGACAATTTGAGATGGAAAACAAGACTAAAACACTTCATAAGTTTAAACTTATAACAAGTAGTTTTTCCCTTTAATTCAGTAAATGTCATTTAGAGGTATTTTTAATAGATGATTTTTTTTCCTCTTTATTGCTAGTAAGCACATTTAATATAACCTTTTAAGTCAGGGCACTAGCTGAATAATCGGTTAAGTGCTAATGATTAATTGATGCAATAATTGCCAAATAGACGAATAATCGTTCTAATAGTAGTTAGATTAATCGATTATCAAAATAATCTTTAGTTGCAGTCCTATTACTCTCCTCACTCCGGGTGGCGGAGGACAAGTCTCAGTTCCCTCCGCTTCTGAGACCGTCAATCAGCACATCTTTTCACGTGGCTCGTTGTGCATGACACCGCGGAGACTCGCAGCATGTGGAGGCTCGTGCTACTCTCCGCGATCCACGCACAACTCACCACACACCCCACTGAGAGCGAGAACCACTAATCGTGACCATGAGGAGGTTACCCCATGTGACTCTACCCTCCATAGCAACCGGGCCAATTTGGCTGCTTGGGTGACTTGCCTGTAATCTCTCAACACACCCTGGATTTGAACTCGCAACTCCAGGGGTGGTAGTCAGCATTTATACATCCCCCGATTTTATTTATTTAACTTATCATAAATCACAAAACTTTTTGTTGAAAAAAAATAAAGTATTTCGTTTGATGATGTCAGTAGTTCAGAAATGGCAAACTTTAGCAATAATTTAAGAGATGTATTTGAAAACAAGTCTTAATATTTTATGCAGTTTTGCTTCTCCTATGTTGTTTCAAGGACGTTTTTACTGGAAAAAAAAAGACTAAAATACTGATAAAGAAAATGTTTATTTTTTTATTTTTTGTAGTGTATCCAGAACTAGTTTCTCTCTCTCTCTCTGGTTGTCTGTCTCTCTCCGTGCTTCCACTCTTTTTCCACTCTAACTGGTCTCCATTATTTATGCTAGAGCTGCAGGACCTTTGAGGTGAGAGAACAAGAGAAAGAGGAGGTTAAATACGGAGACAGAAGTGCAGTGACTTTATAGGTACATGTCAAGTAGACCTTCTCTTCTCACGCAAAGAACCATCTTCCTGTCAGGGTACAGCTGCTATTCCAGACAGAGAGAACGACAGGCTTTTCACACCAAGGTCAGACCTCATTCCACATGGCCCAGAGCTGCATGGGCTCATGACAGGCCATGCTGCTTTTACACACTAATTTGTAAAGCTACAGTACAGCCCACAGGAAAGAAAATCACAAAGGAGATCTCTTTGAAGACCATATAAAATGGTCTGACCAAAAGCATTTTCTTGACAACAGTGTTGGGTGTAACAATTACATTTCTTTTTCCTTAAAAAATGTAAGTAAGGGGGGCCTGGGTAGCTCAGCATGTATTGACACTGACTACCATCCCTGGAGTCATGAGTTCGAATCCAGGGTGTGCTGAGTGACTCCAGCCAGGTCTCCTAAGCAACTAAATTGGCCCAGTTGCTAGGGAGGGTAGAGTCACATGGGATAACCTCCTTATGGTCACGATTGGTGGTTCTGCTCTCAATGGGGCATGTGGTATATTGTGCGTAGATCGCAGAGAGTAGCATGAGCCTCCACATGCTGTGAGTCTCCGCGGTGTCATGCATCATGAGTCATGATGAGCTGCACAATGCGCAGATCGACGGTCTCAGAAGCAGAGGCAACAGAGTTAAAATTAAAAATGAAGAAAGGGATTACTCTTAACTGTAATTTAATTACAGTTACTTGTGATGTACTTGTGTTACATACTGTATAGACTTGCAATTCTATTTAAAACAATTTTGAATTGAAAATCAATATTTAACGTCTAATGATAACATTTGTTTTCTAATTCAATGCCGCCCCTTTAAATACGTTGGTAATATGCCTGCGTGCTGTGATTGAGCAGCAATAATTCTGAAACGCTGTCTTAATAAAGCCATCATTAGTTCTATAATTAAATTCTGTAATAGTTCATAAATGTCATTGCCTCGACAAGCTTATACAAACAACTTCCAAGTTTGTCAGTATTTCCAGAGAAGACATCATGGACATATTTGCCAAAGTCATCAGCAACTTTGGACTGGACAGCTCCCGTAACGAAGCAATTAAGTTCTAATTTATAACGAGCGATCTACTTGCTGGTTTGGGAAACAGGCGTTACTCCATCATAAATAATGAGCATCATTCATAAAGATTAACATAAAAGCTTAAGTTGCAATGTTATCAGGAAAAAAGTCTTTGGCTTTGATGTATCAAACTGTGCTAAGATACCAACGCCTGCAATCAAATGTTACAGATTTCACCATAGGAAAGAGAAATCACAAATGAGATCTCTTTAAACTTTCAGTCGTTTCTCTGACAACAACAAGAAGAAATGGAGACCAAATTGAGACCTGAGATGAAAAGATCTCAAAAAAGTCAATAACTAACCCCAAATTGGTTTCCAGAATCACCTCAATGTTTGGAATAACTGAATGATGAAACAGCATTCAAATTAATTAAAATTGGCTGTTTACAATTGTTATAATGGCTTGAAAGTTATTGTGGGAACAGAAAACAGTGTAAGACAGACAGGGGGTTGTTTTAGGCCATAAGCTGGCTTTACCATCTTTTTTTGTGTATACACAGAACATAGAGCTTATTTATTCGCTGTCTTTGGGGAAACTGATCTGTACAAAATGCGTTGGAATTCCATTACTTAAATATAGGCCTATGTATGGAATGGATGTTTAATCAACAATTAATTTGGCTACAAATTGGACATTTAATTGAAAAGAGAATCTTATTTGTTCTTCTTAAAATTTGATCGATGCTACTACGTAGACTCAAACATTCGGCGCATTTGCATGCACTGTTATTAGAGTATTAAGCGTATCGTATGCATTTAAACAAGCTAATTCACAAGAGCAAGGAACGCAAAGGTTCCTTCCCTGTCCATGGCTCAGACTCTGGTATATGGTTTTAAGGTGAAAACCAAAAATTACAAGTCCAATGGCTTAAAAAATTAACAGCACGACTCTGTGGGCCAGGAATCAAACTGCCAACCCTGCGATTAGTGGCCGACCCGCTCTACCACCTGAGCCACAGCCGCCCCAATGAACTCAATATTTAAAAAATGTGAGTGTATTTTAAACCTTCTTTTAACAGCTTAAATATTTAAAAGATTATTTCATTTTGCATTTTTCATTATGAATGAAATACATTACAAACAACATCTCATTTTAAGAGAAAATAATGCTTGGACATCTAACAACTTGAGAGACTTCAGAAGACACAAGGATGTTTCCAGTAAGGGAACATAGTGAGCAACAATGCTCCCTGGTTTTTACAGTGCATTGTGGGATTTGTTATGGAGCAAACATAAACTGCAGTACGAAGAGTGTGTTAAAATTCATGCTGCTGCTGCAAACCTGGCCGCAAAGACTTTGCAGCCCAAAAAGTCTTCTCCCCCGAAACAAAGCACGTTACAAGCTTCATTTACCATCTCACATGTGGCTTTGACTTACAACTGAACATTTAGCCCACTTCGTAGAAAATACTGAGATATATATCGTGTATCGACTTTCAACTTAAAAATACAGAGATATGATGTTTGGTTCATACCGTCCTGCCCTAACCCTAACCTTAACGCAACATGCTGGAACTGAAGACAAGCGCAAAATCCCCCACACATTTGATGGAATATGCAGAAACCCACATCTGTCCCTCAAAGTAATACACAGGCACATTGCCCTCCTAATGTAACCGCTCTAGATCCGATCCGATGATGATTCTGAGATTCATTCTCCCCCATTCCTCTTCCATCATCTGATCCGATGATGACACAGGGATCAATAGGCTGAATAAAGGGAAGGGTGGTGGCTTGCTAGGATCCGGTGAACTATCCCTTTAATTTTAATCCGTCTAAACGGTGGTGTTATTTTTGTGCCACAAGCAACACCAAACGGAATTGCAAAAACACTGACAGTTTTCAAACTGGTTTCCCAAACACTGTCCATGTCTTCCATTGGTCGGAAAAAAACAGATCGTCCCTCCCCACACTCATGGCATTAGCTGAGTAAATGTGGCAATGATTTGACAGCGCCAAATAGCCACAGCGTTTAACGTTTTTAGGAAATCAACTTACAAATTGATTACTTATAGTTCTCATACAGTTTGCATGTTAAGCTAAGATAGGAGTAAGGATTGTATCATTAAAAATATATTGTTAAACACTGCCTTAATTAATTGCCATTTATAGCTCAGAAATTCCTTCTCTCCCATTCCTTTGTGTCAAGAAATCATTATATAACAACATGACGTCTATTTACTTGAAAATGCACAGATAAACTTCAAAGTGCACATTATAGCAAAGCTGTCCGATCTGTACTGTCTCTACTGTAACTGGCCGACACAATACATCATAATTAATATGGATTCATCTGTACGTGCATATCTCCTTCCTCTCTCGCAATACCTGATTAATTATTCATATTCACTAATAGACTGCGACTACTGGCCCTATGAAGACAGCAGCAGAGAGCCGCTGTTGGATCCATTAGATTACACAAATCGCTGAGAGAGAAAAAACACAGGGATCAATAGCTTGAATGATGGGAAGCGTGGTGGCTTGCCGGGTGATAATACACTCGTAGGAGACACAGAACACACCAGGATAGATAAACAAGAGAGACAGAGAGAAAGAGAGAGGAATATTAGTTCTAGTTAGTTTGGTGCGGGTTTATCTGAAAAAGTTGATACGACAATAATTGGATGAATTTGAATATCGTAATCATGGTGTGGGAGTCTCCATAATCAGTTGCACAGAAAGCACTGAAGAAATTTGTGGGAATATGTGTAGACTTTGTGATACGAATTACTATCAAAGCTATCGAAGCCACAAACCAGGCAAACTTTGGTAAATCTAGTGGTTAGTTCTTTATCACAAATGCTCTTAATAACCCTGTTAACGCAATACAACGCAACAGTCTAGGTCCAGAAGTAAAAATAGCATTATAATTTTTTTCAATTGGGCAACTGACTTTTAACAATAACTAATAAACCTTTAAAGACAGAACAACCGTAGGCTCAGAGAGGTCTTGTTGACTGTGTTATTTCAACTACAAAAAGTTTAATTGGGGACTTCCTGGTGAAGAACTATACGTATGATCCTGAAGGGAAGCGATCCACCAATCAGAGAGTAGCAGCAAACAATCTCGCACACTTCAAACGGTCTCCCTACACTCTCAAACTACTTATTGGTTTGTACAAATAAGAATAGTTGGCAATAAACGTACAATATATTGTTTTTGTACTTATAAACAACAACTTTATATCAATAGTTTGTCAATACGATTACATCATTCGCAACACTTCATGGGATGGGACCTTTGTCTAATTTTCAAATAATTTTTATGAAAATACTTTCAAATCAAACCTTGTAATGTTGTGATTCACAGAGCTGGTTGGTTTGGTTCATGTCTACAAACACTTTTATGATGACTTTTATGAAATCCATATGGGAAAAACAAATTGAAAAAACAACTTCAAGAACCAAAGCTGCTGAAAAACTGGACAGACACTGATCAAATCTCTTTGGTTTCCTGCCAGACTACACATTCAATACTGGATAAATAGCCAAATAAACATCCAGCACTTGCTTTAAAATGTTTTTGCCTGTATCATACAAAACCACCTGGTCCAAAAGCAGATATGATATTTTCGCAATATGAGGAAAACAAGAAATCTGATTTCTCAGAGGATATGACGGTCTCAATCTTCAGATGTGCTTGTATTAGGTGAAACCACGGTAAGGACGCATGGATCTGCTGACAATGATTGGTGATACGAGGCAGAAATTCCTTTGTGTATATGTGCCGTCAAAGCGCTCAATGTTTCTGTGGCACAGCAAGTCCAAATTCTCTCATGCCTAGACACAAATCTAGAGTTGCAATTTTCTTCCCTTCCCTAATACCTATATCCTGTAGCAGGTTATTCGAATTAAAGCAACTGGACTTTTAAAGCTGCAAGACCTTTCCACATTCCTAAAGGAGACTTGCTTTAACAGTCAGGAGAGAGATGGCAAATAAAACATTACAATACGGATGATTTCTAAGCTGTATAGATGAACATTTGATCAGAAAAATAACGAATTCTTTCCAGTTATATATTTTACATGCATGTGGGCGTTTGAAGCATGACTAATGAAGAGAGTGAATCTCTGTTAACTCTGGACAGTGCGTTCTCTATATCTATATCTCTAATATGATTTATTATTGAAGTTAATGATCACGCATCTTTACTATGCCATTATAGCCTGTGATTTCCGCTTGGAAGGACTGAATTCTAATTAAAGCTGCT